>JAQFVV010006496.1:600000-870000 GCA_028023455.1 Epiperipatus broadwayi
AGTTTAAATAATATGTAATAGAGGGAGCTAGGGTATAAGATAATTTTTTGAAAAAAACGATTTTTCATTATTTTATTTAGAAGATCAGAATAACCTTAGTAAGTGTAAAGATTATAAAGTTTATAGGTTTTAAATATTCAGCAATAATAAATATAAAATATTAATTTTAAAAGAAGAATGAGTAAGAAAATAATAAATATGATTTAAAATTAAAAGAATTTTAGTTACTAATCATAAAGTTTAAGTTTATGAAGAATACAGATAATTAGTAGATTGTTAATAATAATAAAATAGATAATATTTAGATTAATAGTTGTCCTTGAATGTATATATATATAAAGTTAAGAATACACATGTATAATTTATATTTATTTTTTATTTATGTAGTACATTTTATTTTATATTAATTGTTTTATATGGGTTTGATTATTTATTTCAGGTTTTTAATATATATATTTTATGTTGTTTTTATTGTTTAAAAAAATTTTTTATGGTGTTATTATATAGTTGTTTTTTTATTTTGTTCATTATATCATAGCTCTGAAGAAGACTGCAGGTCAGTCGAAACGTAGGTGTATGTACAAATAAAGTTTGCTAAAAAGTGTTTGAAGTTTGGATAAATTGTATTTATAAGAAACTCTAAACTTTTATGGATTATTTCTTTCAAATGAGCTATTTTTAATTCAATCATTTTTTGATAAAATACTCTGCAGTGATTTTATTTTACTAATTATACATTTTTTATCTATTTTACTAATTGTAGACAACAACTTTAATGTAGCACTGTTCATTAGCAGTATATTATATACAAAACAAATCTTCCCATCATTCACTTCAACAACCAACTTTCTTTAACATCAAATGATATTTTCATGAGATTGGTGGCCTCAGATTCAAAAAAAAATTTCAGCAAACTTTTAAACTTGAATATATATATTCTTATAATTTTATTTTAAAATTATAAACATTAAGACATGAACAAAAATAGCAAGAAAATTGAGTAATGAAATTATGAAAAAGTCAAAGACAGTGGAATAACAAACTGAAAGAAAGAAAAACAGGCTTAATTACATATGTATATATAAAACTTAGCATGTACATATTGAACCGGATTGATATCCAATTCAATGGTGTTATTACAAAAAAAAAAATTAAAAAAAAGATTTTAAACATTTAATTTTTTTGAATGTTTAATGGTTAAATTTTATTATTATTATTATTATTATTATTATTATTTAAAAAGAGTATGCGTATTAAAACACCTACTCATTTATATTTAAAATACACATGTGTTTATATTAAAAAAAAACAGATCATTTTAATGTTTATAGATTTATTTTAAAATAGTTTTCTGATACTGCTTGTTTTTACTTTTTTATAATCAATTTGATTAAAAACAAGCTGGCTAGCTAATTACATTCCTGTTGCATTTATTTTAATCATTTTAAGTTCATTCTAAAAGCAGAGGTTTAATTTTAGGTTGTTGTTTTTGTTCAAAATAATCCCTGGATAGAATTCTTCATTAGGTTGAGCAGGAGATTAAGATTTGCCTTGCCCTGAGGCATAGAATTCAACAACAAGGCTAGTTTAAACAGGAAATTGAGTGGAGGTATAAATAGCACCAAAAATTTCATGGGAGATTCTATTCTATTCTATCCTAGAGAAATTGAGTAAGTCAATACTCTGTCAAAGTGATTCGTTCAGCTTGTTATTTCCAATATTCATTCAGATTAACCTTTTCAATATTGGTACCATTAGCAGTTTGGACATTTAATCTTTAAAAGCAAAATTTGCAGTTACTAAAACAATTTTGCTTTCTCCAGCATGCCAAAATATACTGCTTTACGAATAACCAACAATATGTCATGCTAGCTTAACTCAAAAGATGGACCCATACCTGCCAACTCTCCTTCAATCCTGCTATGAACAACTAAAATAAACACTGCCTCTACCTTGCTGTTGACAAAGGACCTGAAAATAAACTAAAATAGAAACATGCAAACTCTACATGAACTGTGCTTTATCGTAAGGTAAAATTTTCTTTTATTCTTCCCAGGGTAAATTTATTTTAATTAAATCTCCGCTCAATCTAATTATAAATCTGTATTCATAAGCAATATTTAACCTCATATTTAATATTTGTTGTGTTTTCTTGTATTTTGTAGTGTGTCTTGGAATTTTAGTTTTAAGATTCCAAATTTGCTTTCAATTTTTGTTTATTAGAGAGTGACGAGTGAGTTTTTTTATCCCTAACTTTTATAAATGCTTTAGCAGTCATGTATATTTTAAATGCTTACCTGTAATTATTTTAGTAGCCAGTAATTAATTTTAAATACTGTGTTTGCGCTTTTGCAAACCACCAAAAATCTTTTGGCTGGTAACTTTAGTGTCCTAGTTTCTCTGGTGAGGATTTAATTTCTTCTTTCTAGAAACGGAAACTAGAATTGTTTTTCTTTGTAATTTTATAAGTCACCAGCAAGAAGATAATATTTGTCCCTTTTTAAATAACAGGTAAGAGAGACTTTCATTCTGCTAAGGTATTTAAAGCTTTAATATTTTCGTACTCATGTGCACTCTCCGATAGATTTAGTTTGTATGGTTTTAAATTTATCAGAGCATGTACTCAGAACTTGTTTCCTAAATTTATTTCTTAATTATAGTTATTTGTAATTCATTTTCTTTAAATGCTGGGGTGGACATAACTAGTTTTCTAATGTTTTACTTGTCTCCTATTAAGACCTTTAATTATTATTTTTAGATTAGTTTCACCAAACATTTGGTTGGGGACTCGTCAGTTTTAATTGTTTGTTTTCATTTTATTTTAAATCATATTTTTCTGTTGTTCTTGAGGTAAATCAATCATCTATATTTTAAACATAATATTTGGTGCAGCTTCTACTGGCATATGACATTCATGGTCCCGAAACATTTTTTGGGCCTTGAAAAGCTCACCGGTGCTGGTTTCATTGATTTATTTCAAGAACGTATTGTTTAAGTATCTGAATGGGAAAACCAATGTTTGGGTGAATCCTCTGCTGGATGAAAGTTGCTTCCTCCCTTTATAATTTGTTATTAGAAGATCAGTAGGTCAGCCAGAACATTGTGTTTAGTCTTTCTGGTACACACCTGAGCTAATCCTATTTGTTAACTTATAAACTTTTCTTATAAGTCTTTTCTTAATAAAATTTTTAAAATTTGTTTAACCCTTTCAACGATTATTATTTAATTGGCCAAATGAGTTAAAAATCCAAACTTGTAATTGGCCAACTCACAACTTTAACAAAATCTATTGTTAAAATAGATCACTTTTAATAATATAAATACATTAGTTTCGTTTGTAAAAAGTATATTACTGAATTGTCAGATTATAAAACAAACGAAAGTCTTTTCAAAAATAAAATTTGATTTATAATTTAAAAAATATTCAATTGCGGTGAAATAAAAGTAACCGTTATTCAACCAACCATTGATGCAATCTTTTTTTTCTCACTTTAACGTTACGATCAATATGTAGCAATAAATAAATAATTCTTGGTAATATCTTAACTATTTTTCTAAAATAATTTGATTTTTAGTATTATTTTATCAATAATAATTTGTAATTCAATTCAAATATTGTTTAAAATGTTGTAAACATTCATTTATAATTTTCGTAATAAAAATCAAAACGAACGTAACTTTTTACTTTTTGGCAGCCATTTCCCTTTCTGACAGAAGTGGGACAGTCAATAAGATTCAAGAAAAGTTGGTGAGGAGGCGGTGCTTTGGTTTTGTTTGACATATATGGTCATTTTTATTGATTTTTTACTTGTAAAATAAATCTGAAGAGGGCACCATCTTACAGAACTTTTGATTTTCTTTCAAATGACATATTATATGTATACGTGGGATAAAAAGTAGCCGATTTAGAGTGATGTCAAATCTTCTCATTTTTAGACGAGTCATGCATTATAAGAGTTAAACTTAATTTGGCTGATGTTTGTTTTTGTGCTTTTATTTCTCAATTGCCTAAACAATTTTAAGATCTCTTGTTTCTCCCTGGGTTTAGTCAGTGCAAACCATCATCATCATCCATTCTGATCACAGTAAATAAATTTTCCAGATACATAGTGATCTGGTGGCACCCTCTGTGATCAGAATAGATTGAGTGTCTGGTACAATATATATATGAATGGTTTTACTCAATCATCCTCCTTTTCTCTCTTCCAAAAATACATATTATTCTTTTTTCATCCTTTTTGTAATGAAAATTGATAATGATGATTATAACAAATGCAAAAAATTAAGTGTCTACATAATGTTTAAATTCATAAATTTTAATTGCATGTCTCTGTACAAGCAGCAGGTCCTATTATTGTAACATTTTTGCACTTTGATAGAATTTGCAATGTAAATTTAAAAATTAAAAATTTCATTGAAAGTAAACCCAGAGTGAAAAATTAATGATAGAAATTCTATTAAGACTAAAAGAAATCACGATGTGCTTCATTTTTGAGTTTTCATTTCTAAATTCATATAATTATCTCTTTTTTGTAGTGAAGGTCTTATCATCACTTTTTTCATTGAATCCTTTGTAAAGATTCAACAGTTTTTAATGTAATGTAACTCTGTACTGGAATATTCTTTTTGTTCATATTTTTTTAATAAATAAATGTAACGACTTTTTTTATCAAGAAATTTTATTGTGAGCTCAAAGAATTACATTATAGCAGTAACAGAATTATGTTGTTAACAGAAACTATAAAAAAAGGTTACATAACCCAATACCTATGGTCTGGAGGTAAAAAATCAACTGTTCAATCACAAATTGTCCATTACTATAAGGCTCCATGTAGCATTATAGATGTATGTTGGAGCTAGATTTTCATCGCTGTTTCTGATAGCCTGAAGTTTTGCCAGAAGTAATTTCTTACAGTTGGAGCTAGTTTTTCATCTCTGCTTCTGATGGTCTGAAGTTTTGCCAGAAGTAATTTCTTACAGTCAAACAAGGTGTGGCTATAAATGAGAGTGCACCTAGATGATCAATAGGCAAACAGTTGAAAGGTTATGATTCTTATAGATGGAAAGATCTCATTAGATATGCTAAAAATCAGTTCAGTGAGGAGAGATACCCTAATTTTGTGTATATGGATAAGATAAAGTTTCTGTCTAATTGGAGTGAGGTAGAATGGCTCAGGATATGTATCACTATGTCATCATCCCATTTACATAAAGGGAAGACCAGGTCCAAGCATGAAAACCCTCTACGATAGACCAGAAACTGATGTGGGTAGAGCATTCAGGTTTATTTTAATCAAAAAAATCTAAAAATTTCAGCTCTAGATGCCACCATTTACACATTTTATGATTGGAAAGGGTTAGCAGTAATTAGATGGTATGCATTCCAGTACTTAATTTTCTGAGAGTTCACTTGATTATATAGAGATAAATTTGCAATATTTTGCAATAAGGATGACAACCAACCCATCACAGGAGGAAGGTTGTCAGTAGGACAGACAGAAATGAAGTATGATGTTTTCGGGAAATGGTGAGATAGTTAAGGATAGTGTTATGTGTATGCTGGAAACAAAAGGTTATAACAGAGTGCAACGATAGCCTATTAAATTTTGGGTGCCTACTGATGGCCATGGTATTGCCCTTCCACATAAGTCTTGCACATAATGTATTTATCTTTCTAATGAATCTTTGGGAAAAGTTAGGGATTGGCATAAAATAAAAAATCCTTGTGAACACCAGGATATTGAGCAGTGTTTTTGCACATAGTGACAGATAAACTTTGGGTAATGAATCAATGGTTTTTTGTATCAAGAGAAGGGAGACCTGTATAGTTCTTCTCATTGCAAGGGGTGAGGTGTACATTAGGAAACCCAGAAATTTGTGGGGGCATGGCAGTAAAAGGAGAGAGTACGATGTTCCCAGAGGATATCTTCCATGATGAGGATTTATTTAAATTAAAGGTCAGTCCTGACTTGGAAGAAAAAGAGCAGAGCATTTTAACAAGCTTTGGGATTAGCTTTTGTGATGAGAGACAATAGCCAGATCGTACATGTACACTATGTGGGGGATTGATCTATTGAGGGTGGATGTGAAACCCAAGGAGGTCTTGTTCAAGTCTAATTAATAGAGGATTAATGTAGATTATAAATAGCAGAGCACTCAAAGGAGAGCCCTGTGGAATAGAATTTTTTGGGATAAAAGATGGTGAGATCCTTCCATTCAGGGAGATGGAAATGTCCCTGTTGTTGAGGAAATTTGCTATAATATTGATTATCCCAGTTACGATATCATATTTGGCAAGAAGATTGATGAAGCAATGTGTTTTGACAGAGTCAAAGGCACCAGCAATGTCCAGCTGGATGACTACTTTTTTATATTTTCCTCATGATTCTGGTTATCATCTTGAATAATGTTATTGCATCAGTGGATGAAGAACCCTTCTTGGCAAATTGGTAGTGGGATATGAGTGAAAGGACCTTATCCTGTATCTACTGATTATCAATTCAACCACCTTGATCATTAATAGGGTCATAGAGATTGTCAAGGGGGGGATGGTAAGGTCTTGAGAAAAGGCACCATCCCTATAGGGTACAGGCTACCAATGTCAAGGGGTTTGATAGATAAGAGATCAACTATTCTATGTATGATTGGAACTAAAAAATTTCAAGGCAAAGTAGGATAAATCATGGGATGGCAATGGAATCCTGGAAATGTTTTCTCTGGCATAGAGGATAGTTTAGTACTAATATCTTTTTCAGTTATGCTGTGGTTTATAGCTATGTAATCCTTGAGGTTATGATGACTTGACTCATGAGGATATTTGGTTAATTTGGCTTTGGGAAAAAATTTAAGAATTTGTATGATCATACTCTTGCCAGCATAGAGGTTATCAATTATGATGGAGGAGGGAATATTTAAATTTATCCTTGTGGCCCAGAGCCCCTGGACCAGTTATGGGACTGGCTTAGGAAAATTTCTCAATTTTTTTTGTTGAGATGTAGTGAGCAATGGCTTGTTGATTTATTTTGTATTGTTGCTTAAGCTTAAGGCTTAACTCTATTGAAGCAGGACTGCAAGTATCTCTTTCAAGGTGTTTGCTGATTAATTCTATCTTGTGGGAAAAGAAAGTGGACCCTTATTAATGGCTGTGTAAAAAGAAATTATTGTACTCAAAAAAATATTGATGAATGTGAACCATGCCTCTGCAGGTGGTAAGGTGAGGATGTTAATTTTCCTAAAATATATATAACACTCAGATAAGATTGCTTCTGGGAAGTGGTCTTGAGTAGTATGTGGATGAATGACTTCAAGTACTCATATGGCTGTGGAAACTGGTCAATTAATAAATTGATCTCTAGAGCCAGGTGGTCTAAGAAAGGAACAGGTTAGAAGGAGGAAACAATGATGAAATGGAGGTCTGGGGAGTAGTAAGCCAGATCTATAAAAGGCGCTTTATTGCTTATTATAGTAGGAGAAGGCTTCAGGGGGAAAGAAGCCCTCTGCACATATAAGTGGGATGCTTATGAGATGAATGTGTCTGGAATTTAAGTGACTGTAGGTAGTATTAAAGTCTCCAAACATTAATGTAGGATAGGGCTTGGATTTGGAGTTAAATAAGTGAATTAATGATAAGTCTCTCTTGAAGTAAACAAAGATGATGTTCAATTTAAAGGACCAGTAAGATAATGTAGATATTGATTGATGAAGTTTATTTTATATGATTTGAATGGTGAATATTTAGGAAATTAGGATGGCAACACCTGCAGAGGGGTGGGCTGAAGTTGAGTTATGAAAGGACACATAGATGGGCAAGTTTAATTAGTAATTTTGGATTTGAGAGTGAGTGTACCTTAGTTTCTGCAAGACAGATGATATGAGGTTTAAAATTAGTTAATCCAATTTGTAATTGATTCTATTCTTCAAATCGAGTTCAGGCCATGGACATTGAAGCTGGCAAATTTAAGGTTCATGTGGCCTGGACTGGAATGGTTAAGTTGACATTAGCCAGATTTAAGCAAAAAGTGCATGGGTGGTTAAGAAATTGGAGGGAATAAATTTTACTACTCACTTCTTCCGCACTGACTTGGTGGATATAGTTTTGACATCCCTAGCATCCACTTCGTGATTTGCACCACTAGAGTGGGCCTTCCCAATCAACTTCAATTTGGGTAGTCTGCACTGGTCATATTGAGCTATTTCCTGGGTACCCTACCCTGGAACTACCTCCATACTACTGTCTTCAGATGGTGTGTAAGAGTCTTTGATTATATTAGCTGAAAAGTCAGCTTTCATTCTTTTCCCTTTTTTGGTTTTATTAGGTGATTCACATTCTGATGAGCTGTTACTGGAGTCACTGGATTTTTTTCCCTGCTCATCACCCCAAGAATTCACAATGCCACTGTTAGCACTTTTGGACTTTTCCTTTTTTCCTGTTGGGGGGATGGCTATCTGTAATTGGATCTTGGGGATGAACTACTGCTTCTAGAGGAATGGATAGAAGCAATAGTTATCGAACTGTTTTAAACATCAGCAGCACCAAAAGGTTTCAGCATGTTGAGGCTGATTACGTTGTCATGTGTATTGTCACTCAGAAGGTTATTTTCCAAAGTATATATTTCAGGGGAGATTAAGTGAGCCTTACTAAGAAATTGCAAGTGGTCTGCAGTTGTGCAGCCTTGTACTTTTCAAATGACAGTATTGGCAAATGTGGGCTGGGCAGACTTTAACCGGATGGGTTCTTAATTTAAGAGGGCATATTCCACAAGGTGCATCATGGGAATAGCAGTTGAGGTTATTCCCTTGTTGAGTATGATAGTGAATACTGCCATGTTTATCAGGACTGGGGTTTCAGTCCTTCTTTCCCTGAGGTACTGGAAGTTTGAAAGTGCACCATATGGTCTTAGCAGCCACTGAAGATCAGCTTCTGTAAACTTGAGGTAGCAGTTTCAGATTTGGCCAATTGAGTATTGTTGGACTATCCATATTGATTATACAAAGAACTTTGTCTCCAATAAACTTGATTAACTTTTGAAAAATTTGTCTTGGGGATATATTATGGAATTGAACAATCAGACATCAGCTGTTGGGATGATTTGGTAATTTGTATACACTATTCCACAATTTCTTTTTTGAAAGTTTACAGCAGAATTCTTTCACAGGAAAATTGAAAAGCTCACACGTGAGATTTGTGACAGCAAGAATAAATGGCTTGTCACTGCTATAGTTGAGAAAAGACCAGTGCAATTTGCATTAAACCTGTTGACAAGATTATTTAACATCTGTTGATCAAGACCTGTATTGAGTAACTTATTATGTGCAGAGTTGTGTTGGGAAGCCGATGGCACTTCAAATATATTGAAGATGCCCTGTTGATTCTGGTAATCTCTATTAATGTAAATGTTCTGTCTGTTGGTATTTCTAAGTAAGGATCCAGAGTATGAAATATCACTTGTTGGACCTAAATCAGGCAGAGTCTGGCTAGTAGTTTTATTATGGTTATTAATATTAGTTGTAAAGAGCTTGCCACTGCTATAGTTGAGAAAAGACCAGCGCAATTTGCATTAAACCTGTTGACAAGATTATTTAACATCTGTTGATCAAGACCTGTATTGAGTAACTTATTATTGGCAGAGTTGTGTTGGGAAGCTGACGGCTCTTCATTTTCAAATATATTGAAGATGCCCTGTTAATTCTGGTAATCTCTATTAATGTAAATGTTCTGTCTGTTGGTATTTGTAAGTAAGGCTCCAGAGTATGAAATATCACTTGCTAGACCTAAATCAGACAGAATCTGGTTAGATGGGTCGTCTACTCTTATATATCATTCATGATTAGTAGTTTTATTATGGTTATTAATAGTAGTTGTAATTCTCCTGTTGGTGTTATCATTAGTGTTATGTAGATTTTTAATTTTGTTAGTTTCTAATTCTGCGAAAATCATATATTGAAACAGTATCCCCAGTGCATCTACTACTGTCTGTATCACTACTAGACTTTAGGATAGGGTTCAAAAGGGGTAATATGTTATTCATATTAATGTTTTCATTCATGGGAATTGGTTTAATTTGAGATTGCTTCTGTTTAAGCTTAGAGACTAATAAATTATGAGCAATTTCATCAATACTGACTTGTGAAGAAGGGTTATCCTCTGTTACAATGATCCCTCCTGTACTTTCTGAAATCTGGTGTTGGAGTTCCCAGTGATTAGCATTTTATTTATACCATGGCTTTCACTCATGAAATGATTTTTTACTGGTTCTGTTTCTTCTTGGAATTTGCTGCAATGAGACTTATTGGAAGTACAAATGGCTGTTTGCTGTTGTTCAAGATGATCTATGGTAGAATTGAAATCCATGTTATATCCCTCTTCTTTTGAGAGAGAAGTCAACATCTTTAATTTATAAGGAAGTGTAATAGTTAAGAAAGTTTTTTATTAGGTTTTCTAAGTGAAAAAATAACTTTTATAGAGTAAATACTTTATATTATCACTAGGCATTAAAAATGTAATGACTTTTCAGTCTTATCATATTCTGTGAGCATAACTTCAGCAATTTCAAAAGCATAGGTAATTCTATCATAATTTTTTTTTATTACTTCACTAACAGATAATTATTCTTATTTAATATTCACAGTTTCAACATATATCTTTTTTTTAAAAAAAGATTATAACTATTTATTTATGTTTCATATGTCAAAGCATTGACTGGGAAGCAAACCCGGGCCTGCTGCTTGGAAGGCAGCTATGCTAACCACTAAGCCCTCAATGCTTGGCATATAACTATTTATTTTATTGAGTAAAGGAAGCACTTCATGATTTACTTTAGACTGAAAAAATTGCTTCTTTGCACTTTGGAGTCGTTTTAAACTAAGCTTGAATTTTCAAATTCACAAAAGTAAATATACTATCATAAATGATAATGTCATAATGCAATTCTAATGATATCATTAATAAACAATCATACAATAAATTGCTAAGGAGTTCATGTGCCATTTGATTGTCTCATGACAGATCGAACATTTGACAATTCGGTTTAGTTAATTTAATCGATTTAAAAAAAAAAAAAATTATGTTATTCATCTGAAAATCGATTCTGGAGCTTTCAATTCTGAATCCATCATTTTACAATTATTTGAGGTAAACTACAGGCAAAATTGATGTTCCCACCCTGATAACAGTATTACTGAGTATGTCTGACTTATTGTGGAAGGTTAGATAATGGATGCAATGCACAAGCAAGTAAAATATATATCGCATTAATTAATTTTTAGTGTTTTATATATATTTCTAAATTTCTAATTATTGAATTAGTAGTTTTTGAGACGGCAGTTATTGCGGTCAACTGTATCCATAGGTAAATTAAATTTAGATTAGCTTTGTTAGTAAATGATGATTATCTGAGGAAAAAATTATAGCTGTAAGTTATTTATAAAATAATTGGTTTAATCCGCACGTGGTCATCTTGGAAGAATGTTTATTTACATCCCAAAGGATAGCTTTTATCACTCATTACTGTAATAAAATTATTTTTTATAGGAATAAATGTTGAGCTTGAATGCGAATTAATATCAGATAAAGCATTTATATGGAAGAAAATTTATAACTCCAAAATCTCTCAGTAAACATACTTAAGTAATTAACTAATTTTTTTTTTTGTTTACTAATGTAAATCAATTATATTGTTATCAATAATGTTGTTATTATTCTAACCATTTTTGTTACTTTAAAGTTCGCAACTGATCAGCCATTTAAATGATCCCTGTCATTCTAATTTACCAATGAATTATTGCTGCTTTACTTATTAACATTTTCAATATAAACTATACATTTTATTGACTATGATTTTTGTTTTCATTATCTCCGAATGGTTATCGTTAATACTCTAATGTGTACATTTTTTCCACCCCCATTACTTTGACTATAAGGTACATTATTGTCTTTTGTATATGCCAATCAGTAGTAAATTAAGAAAAGATGATGTTGCCAACATTCGTCGTAAATGTTTACTTTTTCACTTCTTCCTAGGTCTGTAGGTGAATAATGGATGGGGGGGGGGATTTAACAGAAGAAAGGCAAAGATTCTCAGTAGTCTTTAACAAAGCTTGGCAAAGATTCTTTGTCAAAAAAAATATCCACTCATTCACAGCTCAGTAATAATAGCTTTGCCAGATGCAGCTTTAAAAGTTGCTCTTAAAAATTCAAAATACAAAGCTTTGTTCAACGCAGCTGCCAAAACTTGATTCTTTCACAACAAGGACATTTTTTCTCTCTTATACTAAAAGCAAAAAAAAAATATGGCTGCCATCACACAATTATTTATTTTATTTTAATCTGGTGAAAATTCATTTCTAATCGAGTTTAATTTACACTATTAAAAATTTTGAGTGAACAATATTTATATGTAAAGTAAAACATTTTAAAAAGCAACTCATAAACGTGCGAAAGAAGAGGATTTGAATGACTTTTCATCCTGAAAAATATAGTTATTTAATTACCTAATAATTGAGTTAGTCATGAACTAGCTATATAAAAAAATCGTAAAGTCTGATTAGAATTTTTTTTTTCTTTATGGCAGGTAGATGTATTAACCACTGTACCAGGACACTCTTTCATTAGTAAGTAATAATAAAAAGATGCTACTCATCAAATTTGCCAATTGTTGAGTGGTGAGAATTTAAACAGTGAGAGTTTCAAAAGTTGCTCATCATTATTTTGCTCACTAATTAATAAATGGCATACACATTTACTGATCAATATTAGATGTTTAACTCTGTTGGTTATGGAATAAGCAGAAAAATTCCAAGTCCAATTAGAATCTAAACAAATATTCCAAGTTTATCTGACATGGATGTGAACTAAATCAACATCATTTTCAAATAGAATTGGCTCACTGTGGTATAAAAGTTTCTCCATGTTTAATCCAATTCCTAGCTTCTTCTCCGCAACAACAAAAAAATTATTTATTTTATCCACCTTTTGCTTATGTAATCCCTTTTTGGATCTTTTAAATCTCTTGGGATCCACTTTGAGACATCAAATGTCCATTTATTATTGTCTCTTTTAGCAACATGTCCAGCTCAGCTCCATTTCAATTTTTTAATTCTTTCAATGATATCAGTATTTCTGTTACATATAACATAGATCTTTCCGTATTTCATTGAGGAGTTTGAAGCTTCTGAATTGCTCTTTTCTTAAGTGCTCAGATCTCATATCCATAAGAAGAAGAATAAAACACATCTTCCTTTTCACACATATAGCCATATTTCCATTTAATATTATTTCTATTAAAAGAATTCCATTTAAGTTTAATTCTGTGGCTAATTTCATTCATGTTTTCATCTGTATTAATAATCTGACCAAGATATTTGTAATCAGTAACTTCTTCTAATTCATGATTATCAATCTTTACTTTTTTCTTTTGAAAATATCCATTAAACATTACTTTAATCTTTTTAGCACTTATCTTCAGTTCTGCATTCTTACTTTCATCTCATAACTGTTGCAACACTTTCTAAAGCTCTCAAACATTTTTTTGCAAAAACAGCTATATCATCTGTGAAACCTAAATAACTTAAATAATGTCCATTTGTGATTATTTTCTTAGCTTCCCATTTTAATCCACAAAATATTTCTTATAAAACTGCAGTAAAAAGTTTTGAGATACAGAATCAGTCTGTTATACACTCTTATCAACTTTAATCTTTTTAGTACCACCATGTAATCTAACCATTGCATTGCATTTTGATATTCTTCAGATTATGTCTATATCTCTGGTCCATATCTCAATGCTTTAATAATTGTGGTAAAATTTATAGAATCTAATTCTTTTCTATAATCTATAAATCAAAATATAATGGAAGCTGTTCCCTTCTTTCATTAGTTGGATGTGGTCCACTGTGCAGAATCCAGCTTATTCTTTTTAGTCGATTAAAACACAAAGTTCATTGTAGACAAGTTGTATTTGTCTAGGTAATTGTCTGTAATTTATCATATCTTGATAAAATTGCATATCTCATTTCTTCATTTAAAATTTTGGGAAATTCAGATTTATTAACTGTATGAGATACATTATTTTCTTGTTCTTTATAATTTTTTATAGTACCTTCTACACATTTCATGAGGCTATTTCTCTTTTTAGAAATAGTTTCATCTTTTTTTTTTATTTCAGACATAATTTTTCTACCAATACCAAAATTTGTTTTACACTTTTGACACTTTTATTCTCTTCTATAGCTTTCTTTGTTAATTTACAATTATATTTTCTTATACCATTATTAATTTTCATACCATTTTACTAATCTCTAGATATTCAATCTTCTTTTAATGGATCATTTTTATATTTCTTCTTTTCTTCATATATTATCTTGCCTTAGCAGAAAATTTGCTGGAATATTACTGCTTTTTTATACCAACTATTTCTGTTGCAATTTGTATTTACCTATTTTCTTATTGATTTTATTCAAGTGTGAACTATCTTCAAAATCTGTTAATATTTTTTATTACAAATTTTAATTTTAATTTATTGGAATGTTTCAGAAGATTAGGAATATCAATTGTTAATATTATTTTTCTTAATAGTTTTTATATATTTAGTTTTTGTATTAACACATATCTTACATCTCACTAATTAATGATAACTTCCTGTGTTAAATTAAAAATATTACAATTTTGAAATACATATTTTCTGTTAGCCAAAATATAATAAATTTCTGCTGTGCATTCATTTCGATTCTTCACCATTTTCATTTAGTTTTTTTTTTTTAAAGAGAGAATTCATAATATACAATTTTTCTTTGTGAACTCTATAAATTATACCCTTCTCTATTTCTATCACTGTAACAAAATTCACCCCATGGCAATTTTATCTTTCAATTATTTACTAATTCTAGCACTAAAGCCTCTTATGACAATTTTAAGTATTTAATCAAATCAAAAGCATTTTCTACATCCATATAAAAACCCTCATTTGTTCATCACAATTTGTTGAGCATAGAACTGAATTAGCAGCAATTGATATTTTCCATTAAATTAAATAGTTAACTGTGCCACTCTATATGATACACCAACAATGTCCACAATGTTGTTCTTCCTCTTTTTATTTATAAATGAATCCTCCACTTATGCTTCCGATATTTGAACCTTTGTAGCAAAGTATACTTCCACTCTCTAAATCAATCATCTCATCTTTTGTCTAACTTTACCAATTCCAATAATGTTACATTTAATATGATACTTCTTTTCAATTTATAAAATCTTCCCTCACTTGAAAGTGATCTTAAGTTTTAAATACCTAAATAAAAAGTCATCATCGAATGGAAGCCTGGATCTGCAAATGAAGATTTTTAGCAGCCTCCATCTTCAACCATCAACCCTTGCCTTGGCTGCAGAAAGGAATTTGCTGTTAAATGAAAAGAGATGATTTGTTTCCTCTTTGAAGACTTAAATGGGTTGAACAGGGCAAATCCCTAAAGTCCAATCTATATATTCTTATTATTGTAGCTGCTATTATTATATGATTATTCGTGTAGTAAATGAATATGAATGGCCTATTCATTAACATACATCAGTCAGCATAGTGAATTCATTGGCTTTATACTTCTAAACTTAATATCAAGAAACAACGTGGCCTTTCTTCACAGTTGCCCAATAGTTTTAATGGAAATATCAGGTGATTTTTTTAAATGCTAGATGAATTAAACTAAATATTCTATATTAAATATTTTGAGATATCACATTCAACAATTTTTTTATTATTGTTTAAAAAGTAAAATACTTATACAATTAATAAAATTCCAATACAGTAATATCACTAAATTACATCAATTATTTTTACATAGAAGTATAAGTGTAATATTTTTTTTTATATAATTTAACAATATCTAAGATGAAAAGCAGAGTATTGATTCAAATAAATAGTAAAAAATATTATTAAAGTGTTAATTGCTTGAAAAATCAAGACATTTATAGAAGTAGATTGATCTGACAATTTTATTTAATGAATCAGATAAATGATTTCCCCTCCCCACTTTCCTCAAATGAGAATTAATGAAAGTTTCAACTTATCCAGCCAATCTTACTACTGAATCTATAATTAAATTCAAATCTGTTATTTATATTTTAAGATTTTATATATATATACAAGTACAGAGTTGTAATTTTTAAACTATGTCAAAATATACCCAGAAAGTTACTAAACTAACAGAGAAAAAAACATTTTTTTAAATTCCTAAAACCATATTGATAATAAAGATATTTAAGACATTGCTTTATCCAAAGCTGGATTCATTAATATTGATTTTCGAGTTATATTTAATTATATTGACTATAAGCCATTTAGATAACATTTTCATCCATGGCTACTACTAAATGAGGATGATCATTCTAATTATTAAAAAAAATTAGAAAGAAATGAACAAAATAAGTTATGAAATGATTGTACAAACTAATCCACAAATAATAACATATACATGTAACGTTCTGGTCTTTTATTTTGTTTACTTGATATCTAGTAATATTATATTATTCCTGAGGTACTTCAATTGAAGCTCTTCACTATTTTCTATTCTCAAATATATCTGCCCAATAATTAATAATGAATATTGCATTTTTAAAGAGTATCTTTGAGATAAACTTTATCAATAAAAGCCATTTGCCTTTTACATAAAAATAATGTTCAAATTCACTATCAGCTGCTTTACAAGCAGTTGTCCTGGGTTAGCGAGTTCGCTTCCCGGCTGATGCTATGACACATGGGGGGAAAAAAATTCACTATAAAATATCTTTTAAAAAATCTGTTAAAATTCATTTGATCACATCTCTAATCCAAAAAAGTTATACTATTACAATAACAGAATATCATCATATAGATCATGTTGTCTAATGTTATGATCTTGCTATACATAATAGAGAATCATCAATGAAATTTTTTCACTGCATTTACGTTATATTAGTAAGTGATCTATGTCTATCTTTTATTCAAAAAATTTCTCATAATATGAGTTTTTATTTTTTTCGACTACCTTTTCTACATATCAAATGCATATGTAAATTATTTAATGCTATTCAAAACTGTGCTGTGATTCAACATTTAAAATAACCATTCGAAATAAAAAGTTATCAAAAAAATTCAAACCAATTTACATTCTCAAACTAATAAGTATTCACACTGAAATTTTCTGAAGATGTTTTTTTCTATCACGGCCTAATAAATAAACAAAAGTCTTTATAGGTTTCACTTAATCATAAAAACTATTCTGTAGATTATTTTTTAAAATGACAAGCAGCTATTTTAAGTCTAGAACATAAGGAGGTGAAGTTCTTGGTTTTTACTGTTTTTATCAAATTATATTGAAAATCCCACTATCAAAATTATATTGCATCTTAATAACTGCTTCATCTAGCCATTATTAAATTGTTCCAAGGACCACTATCAAAAAATGTAAAATAAATGTAAATTTAAACATACCACTCTGTTCAGCACCAGTTTTTATTATAAATGATTTAATTTTTCCATAAGTAATAATGCTTTCTTTCATACCATTATATGGAAGCTGTTTAATATGAGCCAATTCAGCTTGCTATTTTTGGATACTGCTCCAAATCTTTTTAATTAACTGAATCAAATAACTTTGATTAAATTAACAAAAGCAATAAGTAAATTATATCTTTTTTTCCATGATTCTTTTCTTGCATTTGATTAGCAATAAAAATCATACCTGTATTGCATTGTGATTTTTTCCAAAATCACTTTGAGTTTCTAGAAATAGTCTTTGACTGGAAGCAATCAATTCAACAAAATCCTTTAAACTATTTTTGCTATATGGGATAATATTGTGATTCTATTAAAATTACAACCATCTTTTTTATTTTATTTACTTTATATATTGAAACAACATAAGCATTTTTAATATCAAACGATATAATTTGATAAATTCATATACTGCATATATATTCCTAAAGAATTATAATGGTTTTGAGGTAAATATAATATCACCATATTTTAAAATATCTCTACATATTTTAGTTCTATTATTTCACAGAAACTGTTTGCATTTCAACAATATGGATTTTTTAAAATCCACATCTAAACATGTTGGTAGGCTGAATCTATTTTTAAAAGCAATCATGTGATTTCTTGTATCATCATTCAAAAAATGATAAAAATATTTTTTTTCACGAATTAAATAAGATAAAGATATTTTCCAGACTCATATGCCCTACATAGTTTAATGCAGTGCTAAAGTGACAGGTTCTGGAGTTCAAAGTTCATAAATCATGGCCAGCTTCATTACTTTTAGTGTTTAAATTTCTTATGAAAATCATTACCATCATATCTGCATATCTCATTTTTTCAGTTTCAAACTTAACACCATGTAAAAATGTATTGTTTTTTTTTTTTTGATTCATTATTCTTCAATCTTATTGATAAAGGTGGTTTTTATTGGAAAATTATAATTCTGATATTATACTTTCTGCCTAGATAGTTTAAAGAAAAATTTGAAGTGAGGATATAGTACATTTTTCTCTTTATTCTTTACTTTGGATTAAGTGAATCCTTAGGAATACTACTGTCAAGAATCATGTATCATCAAAAGAGCAGTTAAGTGCTCACTTTTAACTCACAGCAAGCACCTGTGCATATACTTATGTGTGTGTATATATATATCAGTTTAACTGCTATCCTACATTTATAATATAGGTATATTACCATTACTTTAAATTCAAATTTCTTTTAATTCCTGTGCACTTAAAAATGTAATTCAGTCAACATAGTAGCATAAAAATATACAGAAACAATTCTGGAAACATGTAAATCAATGAAAAAGTTAATTTTTTTAAAAAATATATCAGGTCAAAAAGTGTTTACTGGTATGTTATATGAATATTTGTAAAATATATTCATTTAATCTTGTATTTTAATTTTGAAGAACAGCTAGAAAAAAATATAATGACAGATTTGTAGGACAGATTCCTATATAATAATGGTAACACATTTTTTTTATAAAAAAGTTAAACTTATTATGTAAGCTATCTGAAAAATTCACAATAGTATATATATTCTAAAGTAAATAAAACTTGTAATTTTACAATAAAAGTTAATTTTGAATAATAGACAGAAACTAGAGAAATATGACGGTGGATTTAATGCTCAATTAAATCAGCTGCTTTATATAATACTATTACCCAGAATATGATTTTTTTAATGAAAAAATTTTGTCAAAAAGTCATGATAATTTGTGTATATTTATTTTCAAAATGCCATTATAAAAAGAATGTTAGTGAAGTGATCATTTTAATATTGGTCCACAGTTTATAAAAGAGTGTTCAAGAAAATCTCCACTATTATTAGAATTATTTTGCCTTGTGGCAGAAAAAAGTTTTTTCTTTAATTTTTAAAGGAATATTTGTTAATAAATTAAATAAGTTTTTAATTTTTTTGCAAGAAACCCATAAATTAGAACATAGTACCCCATGATTTCAATAGACATATTTATTTCCATCACTATTTGCCCAATAAGCCACATATTTATTGTTCAAAACTTTTAAACTTTGTTTTAATTTAGTCAATAGATGGAAGCTCTTATTAAAAAAATCTGATATGCATAATTAGAAAACCTGTTTCTGATATGATTCATTGAAGCATGGGATGTGATTTTTAATCCAGTTTCATTTAAAATCAATATTAAAAATAATGTAAAAAATCATGCTTTATTTTTATTGTAGAAGAATCATGTAATATAATTATTCTTATATATATAATACACTAAAAATTATATTTGAAGCACTACATGCAAACACAAAAAATATACATAGGGAAAGTGACTGTGCTAAACAATACATATGCTGAAAGAATTATTTTCTTTTTTTGCAACTTTTATGATATACAAAAATGACACAACTTTTATTATAATAAAGGTATATAATAAGATATTTATTTATATAACACTATGTTAATAAATTGTAATTGTAAATTAGCAATCAGGCTAATGCACATGCGCTTTACAGATAAACTTTATCACTTAGCAATACAAAATTTCTTTATTATCAAATAAATAATTAGCAACAGTTAATTGAAAATACTTATAGCCATTTCCAAATCCAAAAATAAAACAAAAATTATGCTACATTAGGAATGAGTTTTGCAACAACTATACAAAACAATATATGGATGATAAATGCATTCACATATAAAATACAATGGTCCATTATTCTATTCATTGATATTTTGTAATGCTCATTTTTTAATTTCTGCAGAGAACTAACTTTTCTTTCTGAAATACTTCAAGATATTATCTAATCATAATTCTCCAATGTATTCTATTCTTCACATGCCTTTCCAATGAAAACAATAACATTGCACTTCTTTGGAATGTCTTTGAACAATTTTTATAACATAATCAAGATCTGTTTCTCATATATTTACTCATTTTACATGACCAATCCAACAAAGATGTCATTCTATAAGAGTGGACTCTATACTTTCACATACATCAAGTTGAATATTGACTTATTATATTTTTAAATTTATTACCAAACATCCTTAAATGATTTTTTTCTAATACCTTTATGTTAAGTTGATAGGATGTCCAAGTCTCACTTCCATGCAATAAATTGAGTGAAATAAAATTAATTTACTTATAGTAGTTATTTAATTGTAATGAAATACTTTATTTCTTAACTGATAAAAACAGTAGAAGCATATTAAAGTCTGTGTTGCACTTCAATATCTAAGATTACCATCCTATTTTAAAAAACTATCAGCATATTGAATTAGCTTACATTTCAAGTTGTTAACCATCCGAAGTAAAAGTTGCAGGAAACAGCAACTCAATTATTAAACCCAGAATCCAAGAAGTTAATTTTTTTGCTCTTAAATGATTCAAATTAAAAATTCTACCATGAAACCTGTATCACAACTATCTCAAAAATTGAAACAAAAATGGAACCAGAACACATCACTTGTTCTTATTTCAAATGATTTAGATTTTCTACCTATGGTAATAATATTTCTTCTCATTTCATCATATGGAAATTAGTATGATAGGTCTGTTCAGTTAAATTCTGTGACTAACTCAATAAAAGTAATAAATCATTCTTTTGTTGCTGACATTTTTCTAGCATTTTCTTGGTAACAAAACCGTGTCTATAATATTTATGGATTCTCTAAACAGATACCGAGTCTCTCTAATAACATTTATTTATGATTAGAAGCAAGTTAGACAGCAAAATCCTTGAAAGTACCTTTTCTATAGTAGATAGTAGTAATATTTCAAGATAATTATTGCAACACTGTTTATTCCATTTATAAACTTATGGTCCAGTGACACAATTTTATGAGTCCTTATATTTCTAAAAAAAAAAAATTCAATATTACTGTAACTAACATATCATCATATCATAACAATTCACCAGATATTTAATAAGAATCTGCAGGTTTTTCATTTTTAAGATTATAAAGAGCTGTGCTGGGTATCTTTATCCAAATCTAAATGGATTAATATATCATTAAAAGTCACCATCTCAATTCTTGTAGCATTATTCAAAAGTTGATCATAATACTTCTTCCACTTATTCAAAAAATTAATGTCATCACACAAGAGAATGCTATTATTGGATTCACTAGGATCGTGATACTACTTCTCAGGTCCAATTATTGCTTTCAGATTATAAAAAAAAAATCTAGAATGACCATGATCAATAAATATCTGTATCTTCTTTGCAGTTTTAATCCACTAATTATTTTTGAGCCTTCTTGTCAATTGTAGAACTTCTGGGTTCAAATCTTTGTATTTATTATGAAGCTCAGATTTTAATTTATTATTCTACCAAACAGAAAATGACATTTTCTTTTAAATGAAAAACATTTACTGAAATCATTATCAGACAAACAATCATGATTCTTTTTTAAAATGAATCCAAAGACAGATTTACTTGTATCTATATCACACTCCTTAAAAGAATTCCATGCTTCAATAATTTGACAATCCTGAAGATATAATTCAGCAATTTTAGTGTTTAATAGCTGTTGAAATTTAGTATGTATAGTAGATATTTTTAAAGACCATCAAGTTCTACTTTTTAAACGAGATTATAATTTTGCAACATGCTAGTTTATGATCTGTCCAATGTCAAATGCTCATGTAATGGGAACTCTTGTATTCCGATTCCTAACTATAATGTAATCTATTAAATATCATTATTTTAATCATAGATAAATCTGTTTCTTTCTAGAAATTTTTTGACTAAACACTGTAAATATAAGTAATGGATTTATATTTAAGTATTTTATTTTTTATTAAATTAATTTTTAAGGAGTATTCATTAACAAATTACATTTAAATTAAGCTAATATATTACATTTACTTTTTAAACATTACCTGTGTTCATTTTTGTAAATTTTCCAAATCTGAAAATAAATTTAAGCTAAGAGGTTGAAGTAATGTTGTGTAATCTGTATTTTATATCTGCTATTGTTTTATTATTGAAAGTAAAAGCTTTCAGGAAGGATCTACATTATCTCACATCACACTCTACTCACAATACAAAGGCAATAATTGTGAAGCATTCCAAATTCACAATGTTTATACTTGAATTTAATGCAAATTTTTCAGAAAACTAATATCAATAATAGAATTTGTTTCAGTATAAACTATTTTAAAACTTATTTTAAGATATATAAATCTTAAATCATGATATTGAGATTTGTAAAATTAAAATGAAGATTTTAGTTTTGTACCCAGAATGCTTTATATTAATTCCAATTTTTAAATATAATCAGTCTTCCTCTCCAAATGCATGTTTTTATCACAATATTTTTATTGAATCATGTTTTAAAAAATATTAAATAAAAATTTAAAAAATTAGAAATTTATAAATCAATTAAAAATTTATATAATGTGTTTTAAAGACCTACAGAGGTCCCTAGTGACGATTTTTTCAGACGCTCATTGCTAAGGTTTACAGCCTTGTTAAAACTATTACTGAAATAATAGTGAGCGTTTAATAAATTTATAATTATAATGCATATATATACAATGGACTTGAACTCAGACTTTCAAACTCCTAACTATCCAATCCATCTTATACAACTGATATACTCATCTAAAAAAGATAAATGATCTCCAATATATTTATATATTGTGCTGGACTAGCACTCATCAGTTGGTCCAGATCACTATCTCTTCATATATATAATCAGTGATAAAATTTATCCCTATTCTGTATAATTAAATGAACATATTAAGATCCTATGTATGAAGTATCTGATTGACTTAAGGTTAACATGGGTATGACAATAATATTGACATCAATAAGGGTTTTGAACATTTCATCCTCAGATTTTTAATGATATGGATGGCTAAAGATTTGGAGAATGGAGAAGATTGCAGCTTGTTCAATAAAGTTTGAAGATTTGCTATCTTAATATAAACTGAGCATTCATTGTATATATGTGTAAGAGATGGTAATCTGAACCAACTGATGAATGCTGGTTCAGCACAAAATATAAATATTTGAGATCATTTACTTTTTTCACATGGATGTGGTCATGTGTATCAGTTGTATAAGATGGATTGGATAGCTATAGGGAGTTTAAAAGTCTGAGTTCAAGTCATTATATTAAGTTTAGTATAGACAATATACATGTATTTAAATATTACATATTCAGTCTGTATTCTGCCCATCCCTATTCTGTATATTTAAATGAACATATTAAGGTTCTCTATGTGAGGGGTCAGATTAATTTAAGGTCAATGTGGGTATGACAATTATATTGACATCAACAAAGGGCTTTGAACATTCCATCCTCAGATTTTTAATGATATGGATGGCTAAAGAGTTGGAGAATGGAAAAGATTGAAGCCTGTCCATTAAATTATGCAGATTTTCTATCTTAATGTAAACTGAATACTGATTGTATGTAGGTGTGGGAAATGGTGATCTGGACCAACTGATGAGTGCTGGTTTAGCACAAAATACATATATTGGAGATCATTTATCTTTGTCACATGTATGTGGTCATGTGTATCGATTGTATAACATAGTTTGGATAGGTATAGGGAGCTCAAAAGTCTGAGTTCAAGTCCATTGTAATTATATTAAATTTAGTACAGACAATATACATGTATTTAAATCTAATATATATGTTTTATCTTCCCAGCACAATGTCTTGTCTCACAGCATCTCCATTAAATCTTTCACTTCAATTTGCACAGCCATACAATCATATGTCTTGCACTTGTTGCAGTATATTTCTCTAAAAAGATTTATAAAAATGTTAAAGTTTGTATATAATGGCATAAAACTGCTAAATGAATGATGATAGCAATTCTTCCAAATCTAAAAAGAGCTGCAAAGTGCTTTCTTTGTATGACAAAGGAAAATAGAATGCTTTACTCTTGAAAAAAAAGTATGGCCAACATTTAATAAACACAAATCAGCAGCTGTTTTCATTAAAATGCATAGGAAATATTAAAAAAAGCATCCGTTTGTGGGAAAATAATTTAAACAGAAAAATATTTCTTAGAATGTAATATATTGCTTCAGAAAATAGTGGATGAAGACTTGAGTGATATTGAGTAATTTACTACAGGTAAAAAAAGTTATATAGCTTCAAAAATTAGTGCAGACTTATAATCAGTCTTTTGCAGTACAACTATCACAAAATAATGGCTATTGCTGTACAAGAAAAAAATATTGATGCCAACTTTTCAAATTTAATATTATGTAGACATTGTGTCTTTGGCATTTGACTAGTTATCATTAATTTCTATTAAAAAAAATTGTTTTTAGAAGATTAAGAGAGAGAAAGTAATTAACTGAACAAATACACAATTAGATTTGTTACTTTGCTGAATCTGTATAATTTTAAAATTAAAATGTATTAAAAATAAATGTGTGCTGTATATATGTGAAAAATATCAATATTAAATATATATATTATTTGCTATTATCAATGAATTTTGCCATATATGCCAAGATTTGGAACAAAATACCTTAGATGTCTCAATATATTGATAATAAGTGTAAAATGTTTTGATTTACAAAATCGGAATTATATTTCATGTGCATTCTAATGAATAATAATAATTAAATTGTTCTTATCAGTAATTTTTAGCAGTTTGTTATTATTTTTCTATATGTAGTGTATTTGCACTCCATTTGCTCTAAAAATGATGAATTGGAGTTTACTGCTTGTGAAACCCCTAATTTATTTTACCATTCTGTCAAGTTGAAAGTGCTATGTTTGCCTTTTACATAAATGACTAATAATACAATCATAACAGATTTATTCATACTAACAAAACACTTATCATAAAAATCCCATGTCTCAATAAGATACCATTTGGATAATTTTAATGTTTAATAGCTGCTACAGTTTTAATATTATCTCAAAATATGCTAATATATGTCTATCTAACAATCTATAATTGCAAATATTGACTTCTATTATATTCTGGCTTCTATTGCATAATCCATAAGTTTACTACGGATTTTTTGTATTGACACATCCAAGTTTTTTATAACATCTTTTGCCTAAACAAATAATTTATTATAAGATAATTTATGCATAAATTCAATAACAATTGTATAAGTTCATAAAACTAATAGTCAATTTTGAGATATATTTTAATGTTCATATTAATAAATATATTAAAATCTCCAAAAAAAAAATTGAACTTTCATTTTGCTCTGTAAATCTAATTTTGAAGTCTAAGTGCTATTATCAAACCTATTATGCAAATCATTTTTTAATATCATGAGGTTTTCATTAAATCCCATATTAAAAAATGTTGTCACACTTCACAGTAATTCCAATTCCATACATTTTCTTTTCCTTAAACTAACTGTTCTTCTTTAAAAAAAGTATAATTGTATATCTGTTTAAGTAAATTTTTTTAAAAATGATTTTCATTAAGAGTGGTTATAATAGTCTAAAACATCTGACAAATATCGTATTTTATTCATTCTCTGAAAGTTCATGATAATTATAATTACTATTTCTTATGCTATATATTTAGAAAAAAATTTACCTTTATAACTATCATTACCTTTTGCTTTGCTATTTTCATCATTAATGATGTTACAACTATTTATACAGCTTGGGCAATCGACCCTACACAATTATATAGACAGACTTTGAAACACATAGCCATTTTTAGATCTTTTTTTTTTAGATTCTTCCATATTTTTGGAACTGGGATATTCCTTAATAAGCGTGTTAAAACATATAATAATTTGACAAGTGAAATTTAGATTCTAAATCCATGTTCAATGAGACTCATTATTTATTATATTACTTCATACAAGAGCATTACTTATAATTACTTGACCATTGAATCGATCTACACCACTGCTTTTTAATGCTGAGAAGCTCCACATGTGTTGGTGGAGTGGTAGATGTTTCTAAGATTGTGGTCCATTTCCATCACATTCAACATTCAAACTCTTTATGAACTTCTATGCAATAAACTATTTTATTTTTTTATTAATGCCAAAAGTTCTCACATATTTTGCATACTTATAAATATTTCTATACAAAAAAATGATTATAGACATAACTGATATAATTAAAAGATGAAATCTCATTGCCACATCTAGATAAAGATAATATAAGGCAAAACAAAGATCTTTATAACTGCAGCTTATACTAATCCAAACAGCTGAAAACAATATGGTAAAAAAGAATTAAGAGAAAAAGAAAACAGAAAAGGCAGTTGTCTTAGAAACAATTTCAAATTTTTGATAAACTAACATTTTGTAAGTCAGCAGAAATATCTACTATTAATATTATCTTTCTTAATTGCTATTGTCTCTCTAGCTTTGCATTATTAGATATTTTATATCTTACTAATCAATAAATACTTCCTATAGAAAGCTATAAAATACATTAAAATCTTGAAATACATATTTTCTGTAGCAAAATATAAAACAATTCTAGTATATCTTTATTTGGACATTTTTATAATTATTTTTAATTTGTTTGTTGTTGTTTTTTTTATATATAAAAAGAATTTATATTATGTAAATCCCAGAAATATTGAGAGAAACACCTAATAAAAGATTTAATAGTAATCACATTATAGATAATAAACTCATGGGTGTATCTTCTTTGTATATCTTCTATTTCTACAAAAGAATGTATATATGTTTTCATTTCCTACCTATTAAACCATTTGATTAACAACAGTATAGATAAAATTGATCCTAAGAAATATTCTCATATGTGTTAGGAGTATAATTGCTCTCATGTTTACTACTGTGAATCCAGAACAAACATTAATGTAAGACAAACGGTACATATATTGTTATAATAAATCTAAATTAAATTCCTTAATGTCATCAGTATTTTTAAATCATCGAAGACTATTTGATTATACATTCAATACTTATGAGATAAAATTGGTTTGCAGTGTACACAAAGAGGCTTGGTTTATTAATAACAGTAACTTTTTCAGAAAATACTTAAATTCAATGTTTTTGAGCATATTAAATTTCTTTAGAACACACTTTTTATTTGCATTCTTTACAAACAAATGTGATGATTTCTTAGTTTCACTAAACACTTAAACCTTAAAACATCACATGATCACATGATCCTAAGATCTAGGTGCAGTGCTCTCAGATCCAAGGCTCCTCACTGACGAAGGCCATAATCCAGACACTAGTTGGGGGATTTTGGATGAGTAGGCACTAGATAGGGATTTTATGCACAAGCCTTCTGGCATCCATTGATTACTCTGACTTGCTTACTGTATGGAGAGAGTGTTGCCTATTATATTTCACTAAACACATTTGCATTATTGTGTGGGTATAACTTTCTCAGTTTCAAAACACAAGTGATTGTGACGAATTGCTAAGTAATGTTTGCTGAATAGTTAATAAGTTTCAGCATATGACTTTTTTTTGTTTACAAGTAAATCAGTATTATTCAATTATCATATAAATAAAGCAAATAATGACTTGTTTTAAGGCTTGAAAATACTGCTATCAACATTAATTCTATGTATTGGGACCATCTTAAAAAATTGATTCAATTTCAACATACCTTTATAACTACAAACCCTGCTACTGTGATCATAATTTCACTGGGTATACAAAACAAGAAAATGACTGCTTCATTCAGACAAGTAATACATCCATGAAATTTATGTTTCTATTTATTTATTTGTTTTTTTTTGTAAGATTATTGATTCAGTGAGCTTTGTCACTCAACTCAATTCATCTTATTTTGAATACGTATATAAAATATTAGAAACTACTTCAAAATGTTTTACCATTAGTCAAAATAAGAGTCATAGATCAATTCATAGATCACATGACCCTATCTCTTAAGCTTGTAAGTTATAAACAGTGAGGATTGCCAATTCCTCTACAAGCTTTATGATAAATGCTTAGCCAGAGTCAGCACTTAAAATATCTCTGTCAGGAACCCCTCCCCAAACCCCTGAGGAGTGCCAAAGCATGAAACCATGGTCAGGGGTTTGGGGAGGGATTCCTGACAGAGATATTTTAAGTGCTGGCTCTGGCTAAGCATTTATCATAAAGCTTGTAGAGGAATTGGCAATCCTCACTGTTTATACAATATATTTATTTATATATCTAATAAAATAATTAATATGGAAAATATTCTCTACTCTGATAAGAAAATATTGTTTCCACATATAAAATTATGCATCTTGATCAACAGCTATAATTTAGTCATGGAATTCTGTTAGCTTATCAGTTTAAACACATGCATAGAAATAATATAAAAGACTTCATTGGAGGTGGTAATTGAATAGTAATATAATATCAATATTCTCAGTCTAATTTTTAGTTATCAACCTTCTTCGGTGAAAAGCATTGGATTTATACTCTTAAATTCAGCAACCATCTCTACTTGTTTATATCATCTAAGCTAATGATCTGATATTTAAAAATATCCTAAGATGTTGAATGCAAACTAACTTACTTGAAGAGTTATATAAATCCAATATACAAAATAAGGTAAAAGTTAGAAACTATTCTATGAATATGATACTACTATTGACCATCCTTTGTTAAACATTTATAATTGGATTGCTTTAGTTTTCAGATGTTCATAGAAAGTTTGAGTTTCAGAAGATAATAGTTCTGGAATGATCTGTGGATCTTAAACTCCAGAATGAGCCATTCTACCACTGAACAAATCATACAGAGCATTGTTGATTCAAGCTTGTAAAAATGGAAGTAGAATATAGTGAATTATTCCTAATGCAAATATTGAAAGTAAACAGAAAAAGTTGCATGAGTCTTTAATATAATATTTAAACAGCATTGAACTGCTGCACATGCGCTTTGGATTTTAAATATAAAATGAATGAATGAATACTAACGCTTCAACCACATGATAAAGTGAAAAGACTTTATCATGTGGTTGAAGCGTTAGTGTTCATTCATTTTATATTTAAAATCCAAAGCGCATGTGCAACAGTTCAATGCTGTTTAAATATTATAGTTTATAAAAAACATCGCGCGCTATATAAAATAATTGACTTAGTATCAAAAACAGGTTTATTTAACTATGTTTACAATAAAGAAAAAATTATAAAATAACATTAAATTTGGCAATACATTTATAAACCATTAAATTACTTAATGTCCAATATTAATAAGATTCCATGTGGAATTTACTATTAGGTGAGGAGCTAACTTCAAATCTCTTTCTTTGATATCTTTTAATTTTTGTAAAAAAATTAATGTTGGATCAGGTATAACAGACTTGAAGATTAGGAAGCATCTGACAAACCATAGACAGAAAGTGATGAAAGTTGCACTTCTTATAATTGCAAAATCCCCATAAGCAAAACTTTTTATGAGTGTGTTGATAATTGGATGTTTTGGTGTATAAATTTTATTAATCAATATTCTACAGCCCTGAAGAGAGGAACAATCATTGAAAATGTGAAATATGGTATCATCCTCCCTATGGCAGAGTGAGCAAACAGGGTCCAAAGATGAAAAACCTCTATTCATCACAAGAAAGTGACTTGTTGGAAGGGCATTGAGATTTAGCTTTAGAAGAAAGTCCAAATATTTTGGCTCTAGATTACATCTTTTATATTTCTTTATAATGGCAAAGTTTGTACAGGTGAGAATGCTATGATATGGGATAATTGTTGAAAAAAAAAGAAGATAGGCATCCCAATAACGAAGTTTCGTTGGTTTTATTTGAGTTAATGTAAAAGAATCATCAATATTTACAATATAGATCTCTTCAAAAAAACAAAACTTTATTATGAAGTGGAACACTAAATTATTACAATTTAATTTACAAATGTCAAAATTATTTCACTCACAACTTTGACACAAATCGCCCTAGATAAACATATTAATGATTGTCAATAATCATTTATTAAAATAGAGCTTATCATTAACCCAGATATAAACTTTAAATCTCAGTTGATGATTAATATATCTGTTTTTAATTAAACATACATACATGGAATAACTCAATCTTATTTCTTCTTTTCCACATTTAATATATTTTGTAGATGCACTTAATAACCTCCACTCCACGACACACTCTTATGAATAACGATAATTTAAACTATCCTATTGTCTCAATTTCTTTTTATTTGTTTTTGATTAGTCATTTAGGAGCCTTTAGATGATCAATACCACTATTCAAAAAGCATTATTGTTTAAACTACATAATTATCAAGAGATAAGAAATCAAATTTCAATACTTAATTAATAAGCAATCATATTATAAATAGAAACGAAAAATAGTTCCCCTCCTCTTTATTTATTGTTTAGTAAAAGAATGGGATAATTTATATTTTAAACAGTTATAGACAATATACTTGTATTTAAATATGATATATTCAGCCTATATTCTGCCCATTCTTCTTCCATATATTTAAATGGACATATTAAGATACTATATATGAGGAGTCAGAATGACTTAAAGTCAACATGGATATAACATAAAGATTGGCATCAAACATAGCTTTAGCATTCCATTATTGGATTTTTAATGATGTGGATGACTGAAGAGTTGAAGAGTGTGTGTGTGTGTGCGTGGAAGATGATGATCTGGACCAATTGGTAGCATGAAATACGGATATTAGAGATCATTTATTTTTTTCACACATATATGGCTATGTGTATCGATTACATAAGTGAAGTGGATATTATAGAAAGTTTGAAAGTCTGAGTTCAAACTGAATCCTTCTAATTACAATTATTAATTATGGATTCATTGTATTAGTTCAGCAATACATGCAAATATACAAATAAAATAAAAGTTTGGATTTTTATAAATATTTCTATAAAAAGTGAATGTTTCAAATATTATAACCTTGTAAATATTATTTACCTCAACTCAATTTGATAAATATATTAAATACTTTTAACTATAGTCAAAATAATATATCATATTTTCTGCCTTACAACTTTGAATCGTAAGACTGTTTATTTGAACTAAGTTTTTTATGGGCTTACTGTTCAAAAGACTCCAAACAGTTCTTTTTTGTCAGTCCAGATTTCAAGTTTAACACAAACAAAACAAGCTGGTTTTTTAAATATAATCTAAACTCTTTGAACTTTCCAAAATAACTATCAACTATTATTAAAAGCCTGTTTAGTTACCACTGATCCAGTTCTATCTCCCTTCTTTGACTTCTTAAATATTTAAAAGCAATATTTTGTTTTATTTTTTGAATTCTTTTGAACTGACATTCATTTTATTTGTTTTCATACTTTTATATAAATATATGTACAGACACATTCATAACTTAATATATATGCAAACACATACTTTCATTGATAATGATTATCCATAGTTAGTTGAAAGTTAGAAGACAGATTTTGTAGTTGTTTTTTTTTTAAATTTTTGAATGACAAGGAAGTACCAATCTTTTGTTTGACAAAAAGACGTTTGCGAAACAAAAATTAAACAAGATAGCGAAATAGAATGAAAACGGATCTAGCTCAACAGCTTTTTGACAGAAAACACGTCTTTATATACACAAAAGTTACTTTAAATTGACCAGGCAGTTCATTTCCTTACTAAATAGCCAACTAACTGAAAAAGTCGTTAGATTTGACTACAAGATACACAGCATTAAAAATAATATATTTTTATGCTCACAGACTTAAATATATGTTCAATATAAACTTTAAAAAAAAAGGGTATTTTTATATTTATGTTAATAAAACGCCAAAAAATTTGATGCAACTACAATAGCGCATATAGTCTGTTTTTGCAGTATTTATATACAGCATAACAATATTATAAATATATTAAATAACCTTAATATTACCACATATTTTTTTAAATTCATATAAAGATACAATAAAAGACAAATGACTCCTAAGATGCATTTCGTGTTGAACCAGCAGTTATCAGTTGGTCCAGATCACTATCTCTCATATATAATTTTAGTGTCTGAAAAATATTTATCTATATTAAATAATTACATTTTGAACTACAAGTGTTAAATTAACCCAAATCACATCTTTGACACTATTCACTTTAGATAAGTATATTAATGACTATTATTAATAATTTACTAAACTAGAGATTGTCTTTAGCACAGATATAAACTTTAAAACTCAATTAAAGATATATATGATTTTTTTTTTAAAATTAACACACAAACACATGGTGTTAATCACATTTCTTTTTCCCACGTGTAATATCTTTATAAATATATTAACTAACCTTAATATTATAACATATTCTTTTAAATTCATATAAATAAAGATGCAATAAAAGACAAATGACCGCCAAAATGCATTTCATAACAATATTGTGTATATATATACAATATGCTACATCAATAATATGAAAATATAATGTTCTCATTTTAAGCATTATTAATTCACTACCAATTGAAGATCTTGTCAAGTTTAATTCTTTTTATTTTATAGATTTTCTCTTTTCCGTATTATTTAAGCTAATATACATTCCTACTACATGTAGACTCTTTCTAGATTGTATGAAACATATTGGAATTCAGTTTACAACTTTAATTGTGAATTTCTTTAAATTATATCTATAGGTTCAGTTGTATGTTAATTTTTTAATTTTTCATAATATCACTGATTCACACTCTGTGTGGTTTAGTCCAATAACAAAGTATCAGACTCTAAAGCATAAAGTCATTTTATTGATTCCAGTTCTGGTATTTCCTGTGTTTGAAATTATTAAGAACTTCTGAACAATAAAAGCCATATCATTATTTATATATATTTTTATTATATTGATACCTATTGGCTTCCTTATTAACTATATAAGAGAACACTTTCAAGTTCATCTTATAAATCATATCATATATCTTTCTCTATACTTTGAAGTGCAGTTTATACCTAAATACTAATATCAAATAATTAGCAAGGAGTCTTGTTCCTTCTTAAATATTTCTTATTATATAATTAATTTATTTTTTAACAAGGCATAATCTTTATGTTGATTTTTTTGTTTGTTGTTTATTTATGCTTCACCTATAAATATGTATTAAATTATTAAAATACAAAAAAAGTTTCAAAGATAGTGGCATCTGGGGTAAGCAAATAACAAGTTGGACATTATACCTTGCCCACATTCCACCAATAAGAATTTGGAATCAAACTTTTTCCAAGTTCAATTCTCATTTCACAATCTCAACCTGTCCTAGCCCATGTGGATATATTTATAACAATAATTCAAATCATCATTATTCTTTTATGTAATCTCTTTTTGGTTTAAGTTATATATATATATTCAAATCCAAATTTTGACTACAAATATCATCCATTTTAATAAATTATTTCAAAATAATTGTTTATTTTGAACATTTGGCTCATTTGTGTTTTTCTGAAGGTTTGTGATGATGGTTTTATATATTAGACTATTTCCATAATGTGTAGTATTAAATATTAAATGTCTTTAGAAAAATGTCACTTTATTTAAATATTCCAATTACATCCAACTGTTAATAATAGCATACAGGTTATTATGCACAATATTTTGAGAAGTATTATTCTCTCTTCTTCAGGTATTGTTGGCCTGACCAGTAACAGTACTAGCATGGACATAAAATCTGGATTCATAGTTTCTCAGTTGATCAGAGAGTTATTTTAAAAATTCAATATTCAAGAATCTAAGGGTTGATTCTCATGCTAGTATTATACTGGTCAGGTTCAGCAACACTTGAAGAAGAAAGGAGAACAATACCTCTTGAAACAATGCATATATTAACAATTGGAATATTTAAATAAAAATAATTTTTTCTTAAGAAATTCAATATTTAATATTACTTGATGGAAATAGTCCAATATATAAATACAATTTGGTTCATTTGTATATATATATTGGCTGATAAAGTTGAAAATACCAGAACTAATTCCAAATTGGAGAAAAAATATTTATTTAAAAAAACCAATAGATTACTGAAGGGATTGAGTCAGTTAAACTGCTGAAATAATTCTAGAGGAAAAGAAACATACAAGTAATTTTTCATATATATATATAGGAAGTTCTTATTTATAAATAATGTAAAATGAAGCATTATTAAAATAAAACATTCATTCATTTTTATCATGCTTTCAATCTAAATCTTAGCTTAAATAAATTTTTGTACAGATTGAATAATAAAACAAATATCTTGACACATATATAAAATCTCTCAAAGATAAAAAGACAACAGCAGCTTTAGCTTTCTATTTATTTCTTTTATTAACTGAGATATGTTAAATAGGATATATAATTGCAAAGAAATGATAATTTTGAATGAATATCATAATATTAATAAATAATATGTTATTGCATAGGATTAATGATGCAAAAGTTAAATCTGAGTGAAGTCTAGATTTTTTTAAAAAAAGTTCTCAATAGATAACTTTTAGATAAATGCTGGCTTTGGGTTGGTATTTTTAAATCTAGGGTCTGAACCTATCCTAGCACCTCTCTGAGGAGTGCCAAAGCATGAAACCATGGTCAGGGGTTTGGGAGGGGAGGTCCTAACAGAGATATTTTAAATGCTTTCTCTAGCTAAGCATTTATCACAAAGCTTGTTGAGGAATTGACAATCCTCATTGTTTATAACTTACAAACTTAAGGGAATTAGGTCATGTGATCTATGACTCTTATTTTGCCTATTTAAGTTCTAAGTATGTTTGGTTTTTTAAGATAGTCATCATATAGTTAACCCAGCAAGAGATTCCAGTTATATGTCAGCAACTATTACTATCTGTAGGATATGTACCAGATTTATTTGAGCTAATCAGATGACTGCTATTGTACTCCTTATAAACCAAAAATATGATTGCAATATGATACAACTTTCTCATCACTGATAAGGAAAATATTATATATGGATGTTGAGATCATGATTTATCTTTCTCTAAAATCTAGTATTTGCTATTGAAGCAGATGATCTGATGCTCAGATCCTGCTTCACAGCCCAACCTAACTGTATTCAAACCCGCCTATACACACGTATATACATAGCTAATAATATATATATATTTCTTTTGGTTAGTATTATAACATAAATCACATTAACACGTATGTATTTTAATTTAATAATATTTTATTTAATAATATTCTCATGTATATACGGGCATAAATAATAAATATCTATATATTTCAGTGTAGGAGATTGTGACTAAATTAATAGTTATATTATATATATAAGGTATTATATATGAAACTTATTATTTTTTCATATATAATTTTGTAGCCAGAAATGATGCAATCTTGTTAAGAAGTCTATCGAAAAAAATTACCCGGAAGACCCCTTAGATTAAAGTAAAAGATTACGAATTGGTAATAATAAAATAAACCCATTAGTGGAAATTGTCCATGCTAGCTTGTTTTAAAATCATAAGATATATTTTAAAACAATCATTCGAGAAACTGATAACAAACTTGCATTGTTTCAAACATCTTACTAGATAAGAGTATCCGGTCAAACTATTCCAGAGAAACCTTAAGTGCTTAAACCGCCTCAAGTCCAGCAGTAGTTGCTAAGTTACAGCTTCAAAATAAAAGTATATATACTGCTGGATTTGGATCCACAAAAGGAGGAGGAGACCATTAAATAACTAAGTGCTATACATATTCCATGCCAGTTTTAATTCTCACTCAATGTGTCATGAGTAGGAAATTTCGCCTTGTCCCTCCGTTCTAATATGCTGTTCCCATGAACAAAGTTCTGCATCTCACTCAATGTGTCATGAGTAGGAAATTTCACCTTGTCCCTCCGTTCTAATATGCTGTTCCCATGAACAAAGTTCTGCATCCTGTACTACTGAACTTTATATTTTTCCAGTGAAAGTGAAATGCTATCTCTCAAATTAATAATGCTACCCTAGTGTGATCTGAGTTCGATCCTAGCTTCACTAGATCTAGTGAAACAATACTGATGAACTGACTCCTAATGAAATCGCTCTTCTAAATAAGCAAGGTAAAAGAACTTTGACTGCTTGCAATTTTTAAATCCTGCCTTCTCTGTAATATTTATAATTTAAATCATCTATTTTAAATGTCTTCAAAATATGTATTCGTATAATTCTATATAACTAATCTATATTAAGCCTTCTATAAAATGTTTTTCCTTTTCTTTTAATTCTAAGCGGCAAATAATTTTCATTTACATTTATGTATTTATATTTTAAAATAAATGCCAATAGTATCCTAAAATCGCCAGCATATAATTCATTTTTGTTTCCCCACCCATCACTTACTGGGTAAATAATTTATAATTCGATCAAAACAAGTCTTATTCGACTTGCCCAGGTGCTCGCGATTTTAGATAAATAAACTAATTATATTTTTCATGTTTACTGTAGAAAAACAGATTTGACATCTGTTTTTCATATTCTCCTTCCTAAATAATGCGCTATCTTTTATTCTTAAATTACATTATATATGTAAAACCCATCTTAGCTATTACCACCACCCACTTATTTTGCAATCATTTATATATTTTCACAAGGGCATTGATTAACCAAAATTGAGATTTATTAAATGTGTAAAAAGTAATGAATAATATTAAGTAACATAATGTAAGGGGGAGAGGGATCTTGAGATCTTAGTTTTATATTTAAGTATAATTATTACCCATGTTTTCTTAGTGAAGCCATATCATTACGCCGAATATTTCATAATTTATGGGCAATAAATCTGTTTTGATAATCTTTAGAATTATATTATATTATTAAGCATTACATGCATAAAGGCCATTTCGTTTTATATATGTTCGTGCTTCTCTCTCATGTGGAGGTCATCGCACAGTCGAGCCCCATCATCGTTCTCACTGTCCTTAAACCAGGCTGTAAAAACCACCTGGGGGACATCCACAGTCTTACGAGCATGCTTTATACGGATATGACTCTGGAAAAACCAGCCCGATAATGACATAGCTGGCCGCCCTTTGTCTCAATACTGACCATGCCTATGTTGCAGAGGAAATCGGTCAACTTCGTTCTTAAAATTCATGAAGCACCCTCCAGGATCCATAATTGGACCAACCCTATCAGCCGCTATGCATGCACCGCCTTTCAGTGTCTTATTAGTCACCCAGAAGTATTCATCAGCTGTAATGAAATGATTTCTTTAAACAGACATATTTCCTTTAGTTTAATATAAGTATTAATACGATAGATTTAGTATTGTTTATATAATTATTCATTACCCACCCCGCGCATTAATTATCTATAACTCCAAATTAATAATAATATTGAATGTAACCAAATATAATATCTGCTTGTAAAATTATTGTTGTTTAAATTAAGTAAATGCTCTTCGTCTCTGGGGGTGTAAGAGTATTCCAATAAGGTATTCTAATAGCGTTAATTCATTTAATCACACATATATATTATTGGCATAGCCGCAATTATAATGTTATTGTTAAATATGAATCAAACATATATATATATAATACTTCCTAGGCTCACGTCAGGTAATTAACCCGACATCATTTTGTTATTAATAAATCTTAAATATATATATATCAAACTCGAACTATTGCTTTCTTTTAGTTAAGCTAATATATTAAGTTATTACTTATGCTAAATATGACTAGATGATCTCCGCTCAATACATAATTAATATGCTAGGTCACGAGCCTTCATTGCTCATAAAATATAGCTAGTTATTAAGTTATTCTATCATATAAGTTTAGCCTAGAGTCTTTTTGTGTCTCCGATGATCGATGCCGGCGGGTGAGAAGTAAATTAATCGATGTCATCGGGATTGTTGCTCATAATGTTATAGATCTGGGGAATAGGCAAATAGGGCAGAATTCATGAGTGTTCCTGACCTGTGTATCTTGCGCATGATTGGATTCGAGGTATTTTTTCCCAGATGCTAGATCTCGTACATGAACATACAAATCCGACCGGCACACTATTGTGTTATGTCCACATCCAAAATTAATACAATTACTAATCAGTTGTTTACACTTAACATTTATTTATACAATACATTTATTATAATTGATATGAGGCTGTACGTACCTTCATTACAGCGGTTGTAAATTGTAAGTCTACCAAAAAGCGTGTTGATGCCATTATGGAAGTTCGTGACTGAAAATGTTCATCCCACAGCTAATCTTTTGTGATGTCTTGTAACTCAATACATAACACCCCTTCCTCCTTAGAATGAGACTTCGTAGTCCTCGAAATAGGCCGGTCATCGACATTGACATGAAGGGTGCTCCTTGTGTGGTTTTGGAGATGGTTGGCAGAAAGGTGCTGGGTTAGTATTGTCTGTGGTTTCTGCTGCTGCTAAAGGTGGTGTTTTTGAAGCCTCAATCAGTTCCTCTGCCGGATTTGAGCTTGATTGGTCAGTGACAGTCACTCTTGCTCACAATTGATCTATGTGCTTGTGTTGCACACTTGAGTCCATCCGAACTTCATATGACAAGGGGCCTGTTCGCTGTTCTACTGTGGCAAAAATTCAAGGGGAGTCCCTACCAGTGGCTTGTGTGAAAACTGCATCATCTGGTTAAAATTCACATATTCTCTGTGTATTTGGTGTGGCTCGTGGGGCTCTATCCGGATGTATGAAATCCAAGCATGTACGAAGATGTCTGTTGAAAAGCATTTCAGCTGGGCTTAATCCTGTGGCTGTAGATGGTGTGACATGTTGAGTTAATAGGTATCGAGCTAAATGCTGGTTGAATTTCCACATGTGTCACATCTCAGGCTCTCTTTTATTGACTGTACAGCCCTCTCCGCAAGACCATTACTTGCCGAGTGGTAGGGTGCGACACTGTGTGTCAGACTCCATTACTGACGAGGAATGTTGAGAATTCTGATGATGCGAATTGTGGTCCATTATCGGATACCACACATTCTGGTATACCGTGGGTGGAAAATAATTCTCGCAGTGCCACAACTGTTGCACTTGAAGTTGTTGTATGCATTCTCCGTGCCTCTACCCACTTTGAGTATGCATCCACAACAATGAGGAGCATCTGTCCATCAATGGGTCCTGCAAAATCCAAGTGCAATCGAGACCATGGTGTCGATGGTGCCTCCCAGTGGTGTGTCGGAGCACGGGGACATACATGCCTTACGACTTGGCAATGCATGCATTTTCCCACAAGATGTTCTATGACTTGGTCCATTGACGGCCACCATACATATGACTTTGCCAATGCCTTAGTTCTTACGATGCCTGAGTGACCCATGTGAAGTTTATTTAGGATGAATTTTTGTAGTGATGAAGGTATAATGACATGAGACCACCACAGCAGACAATTCTTGTGTGTAGAGAGTTCATTACGTCTATTAAAAAAAGGTTGCAGTTTCATGTCTGTGGCTTTGTTTGGCCAAGTGGTAAGAATATAGCTTTTTACAGTTGTTAACAAACAATCTCTGCATGTTGCTTGTGCTACTTGTTCTGCCATCACAGGGGGAAACACCAATTCTTCCAAAAACAGGACATCACCAAATTTAGGGCCTTCATCTTCGGTTGATGGAAGTGGGCATCTGCTCAATGCATCTGCATTTGCAATCTTCCTTCCTGGTTTGTATTCCAGCTTAAAAGAATAAGCATTTAGTGTGTGTGCCCATCTTTGCATTCTGGGTGATAATATTATGGGTGTTGGCTTATCTGAAGTAAAGATGCCTAGCAGTGGTTGATGATCTGTACTTATTTTGAATTTGATTCCAAAGAGGAAATGATGGAAACGTTTAACACCGAATATTATCACCAAAGCTTCCCTGTCTATTTGCGCATAGTTCCTTTCAGCTTTAGATAAGGTGCGTGAGGCAAAAGCAACTGGGGCAGTTGATCCATTGGGCAATTGTGTACTTAGCACAGCCTCCACTCCATATGGTGAAGCATCACACGTAAGCTGGACCTCCTGGTTAGGATCAAATGGCACCAACACACTATTAGAGGTCAATGCCTCCTTAAGTTTTTTAAATGTCTTTTCATGACTCATTGTCCAGGTCCATGTGATGTTTGTTTGCAGTAAGCAATGTAAGGGTTCGGCTATGGTTGCTCGGCCTGGAAGAAAATTATTGTAGAAGTTTAAGAGTCCTAGAAATGCTTTTAGTTCTCTTTTGTTCCTTGGGGATTGGGCATTTCTAATTGCATCCACTTTTCTTGGTGATGGATGGAGGCCCTTATTATCAATTTTGTATCCCAGGAAATCCACAGTGTTTACTCCGAAGACACATTTTTCCTTGTTTGCCCTCAATCCACTGCATGACAGTCTTTCCAACACTGTGTGTAGTTTTGCCCAAAAGTCACTCTTCGACATGGCACAGATTAATATATTGTCAAAGTATGGATAAGCTCCAGGGATGTCTCCCAGCAAGTTGTCTATGACACATTGAAATATCCCAGGTGCCACACAGATTCCATATTGTAAGTGTTTCACACGAAAAGCTCCTTGATGAGTGATGATGGCTTGTATATTTGCTGATGCCTCATCGACTGGGAGTTGAAGATAAGCCTTGGCCAAATCTATTTTTGCGAAAATAGAGCTAGGTGGAAGAGATGCCAAAAGGTGGTGGACTGCAGGTATCAGGTATGGGTGATTCTGGAGGGCCTTGTTGACAGTCATCTTGTAGTCATCACATAATCTCACTTCTCCTGTAGGCTTGAGGATTGGTACTACCAGTGTGGTCCATATTGGGTTGTTCTCTGGCTCAATGATTCCTTCCCAGAGCAGTATCTGTAATGCAAGATCTACCTTATTTTTCATGGCAAGAGGTAATGGCCGGGCTCTCATTCTAATTGGAGGATAAGTTGGATCCACTGGCAGTGAAACAGCTGGCCCCTTATAAGTTCCTATTGATGGGTTGAACACTTGTGGATACTTGCTAATAACATCTTGGATGGATGGTTCAGTAATACTATGAACTCCTGATAGTGTAATACCCAGAGGTCTGAACCATTCACGGCCCAATAGACTTGTGCATGGGCTCTCTGCTACCAACAATCATAAGTGGCATGTGTCCTTCCCATATTGTATAGGTACTACACATTGCCCTTTAAATGCTATTGCATGATGTTGAAAGTCTCTTAGTATGATATCAACTGGTTGTAATTTAGGTATCAGTTCCTTACATACGTCCGTGAATGTATCAAATGACATTATGGAATATTGTGACCCTGAGTCAACCTCCATTTTGCATTCTCTGCCATACATGTATATATGTGCGATAGCTTTACGTGTCGAGCCATTGTGGTGCACTTCGTGGATGTGATCTACAACTTTGTCCTCCAATTCAGTCAGTGCCATGCACTGGTTAGGTGTCCTTGGAGTATTTTGTTGCTTTGCCCGGCAAACACGCTGTAGGTGTCCTATTTTCTGACAGAAATGGCACTTGGTTCTTTTAAAAGGACATTCTGCTCGGTTATGCAGACCGCTGCATCCATCACAAGCAGTGGTTCCTGACCAAGGGGTTTTATTGTTTCTTTTGCAGGCCGGTGTTTGAGAGGGTGTTAGTGACCGCAGAGGATTATTACGGTGAACTGTTGGTCTGTTTTGTTGAATAAGGTCTATGGTTGTTGTGGATGAGCTTGTGGCATGGATTTCATGCACCTGTATTGATGCTGCCTCCGTAGCTAAGCTATGCTGAACAGCCATTTCCAAGGTTAAGTTTTCTTCTGTTAGCAGTTTGCGTTGTGTTGCCTCATCGCAGAGTCCACAGATGAATTGGTCCCGAAAATGCTCTGTAAGTGAAGGTCCGAATTCACAACCCTCTGTCAGATGTCGGTCTGCCAAGAATGTGCTCACACTTTCTCCCTCTTGTTGCCAATGGCGATGAAATTGAAAGCGCTGGTATATGATGGATGGCTGTGGGTTAAAATACTGTTTTAGTATTTTAATGATGTCTTGGTATGATTTTTCCTGTGGCAATGCTGGAGATATAAGGGAGCGCAGAATGCTTAATGTTTTTAAACCACACGCAGCAAGGAGAGTTGCATGCTTCCTGTTGTCAGAATTTATATTATTCGCTTCGCAAAAAAAATCCACTTGCGACGCATATGTATCCCACAGGTGTGGTGAATCGATGTCGAATGATGCGAGAGATCCGATCGTAGCCATTACGTGGTATAAGTTGACAAATCTAAATTTTATGAACTTTGTTTTTTTTTTTTTTTAAGTGAGATGAATTGCACGTTTACGTATGCTAGTTGCCTTGTATATATTTTTTATACAGCGTTGCTCTTGTTAGTTTTTGCACGTTCATTTAACAATCTCATCCTCGTCGCCAATATTTGTGTTATGTCCACATCCAAAATTAATACAATTACTAATCAGTTGTTTACACTTAACATTTATTTATACAATACATTTATTATAATTGATATGAGGCTGTACGAACCTTTGTTACAGCGGTTGTAAATTGTAAGTCTACCAAAAAGCATGTTGATGCCATTACGGAAGTTCATGACTGAAAATGTTCATCCCGCAGCTAATCTTTTGTGACATCTCGTAACTCAATACATAACATATAGCATCAGAAATCATTTTACCAGATAAATGAAATATATATTTAAAATTAAGCAATACAATTTTTGAACATTTAATTTAATTTAGAGAAAGATTATTATAGGAATTTATAAAAATATATACAGCAGAAAATAATATATACAGCAGAAAATATTTATTTTAATACAATGATTCTTTTAGTAATATATTTTCATCTGAATCAGGGGTGTCCAATCTTTTGGAATCTATGTCCACATTGGAAAAAGAAGAGTTGTATCAAGCAATACATTAGATAAACAAACATTACCAAAATTTGATGAACCCCCCAAAAAAAATCTTGCAAAATTTTTATGATATCTGCTACCATAGATAAGCAAAATAATCATCATATAATAATAATAAATCAACTGCCCCTTAGAGAGTCTTTTAAAATCATTTAGCAAGTTCCAAATGTATATATTTAAGTAATAAAACATCAAAAGATGTTTTTTTTAAAAAAAAAAAGAATTGAAGCAATGTAGAGCATATGTAATTGTGAGATGTAATGACAAAAAATTCCATAATATTTTAAGTAAGCATAAAATTTTTATTGAGACTCATTCACAGCCATCCTGGGCCACATGTGCTAGGAGTACACACCCTATATCGAAATAAATATATAGAAAAGATTTTTTAAACTGGATCTTTAGTATTCTGAAACTTTTTGTTTCAGATATAAGAAATAGCATATTGCTAGCTGAAAATTAAAACAATTACAATAAACCTTCACTAATAAACTTTGTGATCATATTTTGCATAATTAGTAAAAACTTTATAATCTTAATTCATGTTTTAAATATAATATTTAGTGAATAAAAATGTTATTAATTTTTAAGTAATGAAAATATGTTTATAAGTAGTCTCAATTAATAAATTCTTATTATTTTCACTTTTGATATTTTTTATGTTACTTTTTTTGATCAAATTTTTAGTTTCAATAATAACAAGAAGTGTTATCCTGAAAGTTTGTGATGATAGTGTTTTAGTTGTATTTATTGTTTGGTTATTTCCATTATCTAATATGAGTACTGAATGTCTTTAGAAAAAATTACCTTTATTTAAATATTCCAAATACATTTAACTGTTAGTAATAGCACATCAAACAGGTTAGTATGTGCCCAACATTTCGGGAGGTATTATTCTCCCCTCTTCTTCAGGTGTTGCTGGCCTGACCAGTGACAGTACAAGCACACATGAAGAAGAGGAGTGAATAATACCTCTTAAAATGTGCATATACTAACCTGTTTGATGTGCTATTATTAGCAGTTGAGTGTATTTGGAATATTTAAATAAAGTTAAATTTTTCTAAAGACCTTCAATACTCATATTCGATTATGGAAATAGTCCAAACAATAAATACAAATAACAAGAAGTATCTCTTGATTTAGTTAAACTAATATTTTATGAGTCTTCCTGATATAAATGTTTTAAAATCTATGTTTTTTATACTTTTATAGAAAGCATCCCTAAATAGATGCTTCAAATTTTATTTATACTATGTATAGATTCAAGCCAAATGTTAAATTGATCTTTCACGTATCATATAGTTAAGAAAACATAGATAAGACAAAAACACCTTTTGTCAAAGATAGACAATTTTCCAAAGCATTTAAAATTTTTTTGACTAAAATTATTTTATCCATATTAATAGAATGATGATAAAATTGAAAATTACAAAAAAAAAAACCAACAACAGTTAATTTTTAGCAATGTAGTCAAATGTATGAATCATTAAGGGGTGTATTTTTAAACAATAAGTACTGATATAAAAAATAATCCAATAGTTTATTACTTAGGAGTTCATAAGAAGTGACAGAACTGGTCATAACCTGTGGATCAGGAGCTCCAGAATCCACCATTCTACACCGAGAAGGACAATAAATACAGCATTAAAATAATTAAATATTAATAATTTATGAAAGAATGAAAACAAAACGATAATTGCCACAAACAAAAATATTTTTTGATAAACTCAAAAAAAAAAAAAACATTAAAAATCTGTTTATTTTTTTTTTGTTTATGTTAAAATGCTAATACCTTAAATCACTGTTATGTAAAACACATAAAGACCATCTATAAAATAATATAATTATTATAAAGAAAGAGCAATTATATTTTTAAATAAAAGCTAGAAGATTTGTCTAAATTCATTACTTTTTTTTTTGTATTGAGTAAATGAAACAAAAGCTATTAAAGATTATGTGGGTTTTCAAAGTGGTGGATGCATTAAATAACAGATATCATCTCATGATTGTTAATGTGTTAATGTATAACTTTTGAAGTTAATTTAGTATTGATTAATAATAACAGTTTATGAGAACGATCTTTAATCTTCATGCAATATAACTTCTTTAATTGTTTCTACTAATTTAAGGTTAAAAGTACCTAAATAATTGGTGGCTTTTTTTAAAAATCTGTCTTCAAATACTTAAATTTATTATTCTAATATAGTACATGATAATATTATCAGGTTTTGTTTTCAGATTACTGATGTCTTCTGCACATGATGAATAGTGGAATGATCATATGACAAATTTAAACATTTTAATAGTAAGATAAATGTTTATTTTTTATTGGGTATAACTGTGAAAAAAAAAAAATAGGATAATTTTTTTCCTTTGGGTAGTTTCATTTATTTTTTATTTTTTTGGAAAAAAAAAAGGGAAGGGATTAAAATCTTTAAAGAGGTTTTATCAATTAATTTTTTAAGAAAAAACATTAAGATCTTTAAAAATTGGTTATCATTTTATTAGGAAAAAGCAATATCAGCAGTAGGAATGTGGTTTTCCAAATCAGTACATAAATTTAAAAAAAGTTGAAGGAAAAACTGATAATCTTTCTTGTAAAAAAACCAATTGGTCAAGGCTTACTGTCACATTATTGGATGGAAGATTGTTATCATGGTTGTTTTTTGAAAAGTAAAAGACAGTATGGAAAATAGAATTCAAACAGAATTCAGTAACAGTGGTGAGATAGCAGTCAGAAGCTCAGCTTGATAGTCTGAAATTAAAGTGATTTCATTCTTATTTAAAAAAGATTTTTGCTAATATGTTATAATAGTTTGAAGTTTATAAAAGATTTTTGCTAATATGTAAGTTTATAAAAAATCATGCGCTACAATCTTTTTAAAAGTTGATCATTACTGGCCCAACTATGTAACTAATTTTACCAAACCCCTAACAGAAACTATCAACTGGCATTATGTACTGATCCATTCAAAATCACAACTATCTTAACTTATGTTAACCTGACAATCAAAATAATTGTTAATTCTGTATTAATATGGAATGAAATGATTATAACACTGAAACCTAGAACTAGAAAAAAAAATAAGAAAAGCTAAAAGGATAAAATAATTATTTGAGAAAGCTATATCAAAAAAAGTCTGGAGCCAAGAGATCTGAGTAAACTGTTAACTGTTACATTTAAAAGAAAAAACACCAACACAAATAAAATGATAAATAAATGAATACATCTTCATTTATAAATGTTACTTTATAAAAAAAGTAATAATTAAAAAAAAGAAATGATTTTTTTAGTTGATTTGTTGAAAAAAATGTTTTAATATTTAGTAGATTAAAATTGTGTGGTACATCCTCATTTTCAAAAGAAAAAGGAGAAGAAGATTTAGGTTAAAGTTATTTTTTCTTTATTGTAAAATATTTTTTAGGGTCTAATTGTCATAAGGGAATAATTCAATTAGATTAAATGTTAATTGAGAATAATCTGAACAGAATAATAATTTTATGTTTATATGATCTCATATATATTGTATGAAATTATGTGTTAACTTTGGGTTTGTCATATTATTATTTTATACATTTTTTATTCTTTTATTTATTGGTTAACTTTATTAAATAATTATTAAAAACATGACATGAGCTCTGAAATTATTTTTTATATCTATATTAACTATCAGTTCTTTGAATTGCCTACCATTGACTGGTTTTATCATAGAGATGTGTTTAAGAGATTTGTTTTGCCAGAAAATTACTTAAATAAAATAGATTAAATATTAAATATGTGTATTTTCTCTTTGGACAATAATAGTATTTGTTATATATACATGTGAGGGTACATCTGTGTGCTGGCATCCAGACGATTGTAGAATTATTTGAATGGCACTAAGATTATAAAAATCACATTTAAAGTTCATTTATTTTATAATATATATATATAGTGAGTTTACTGATTGCTAGAGTATATACGATGATCAACATTGATATAATGATTACAGCATTTTTGATATAGAGTTAATTATTATGATAATTTTAGTAGTTAAGTATGTACATAGAGATGAAATATTGATGATTGCTTTTATATTATGTTCTGAGTTTGGATTGACTAGATAATGATTAGCTACTTTTACAACGTACCTTTTTAAATTCCAATCACAAATGATAACAGATGACTCTTGACTATTGTTGCTGGTAATGCGATTACATGCATGTTGTTTATTATTTTTTTCCAATGTCAATTCTCTGATCATCTCTATACACAGTAAAACAATGATGCTTTATGATAATAATAATTTTCATCACTCATGTAGTCCATCTCGTATGAACTATTACAATAGTAATGTTTTAAAAAGTTTTGAAGAGAAAACAAAATATCCATATATGAGATGAATCAGTAGAATAATAGACTTAAATGATGCAATTAAAAAAATCTTATCATAAGAAGAAGAAAAAATGAAACGCCTTTGCAAATAAAGTCAACAAGAGTTATTCTTGATTAAGTCAAAGAAACTTGGCAACTATAGGGTTAAAATTTTTGACCTGATGTCAGTTATCAAATTAAAATTTTGTTTTTCTATCCGATAGTTATATGCAAATTAAATGATCTGCTAGAAGCGGCTAAATAAATATTGAAAATTCGCCAGGCAAATCTTTTCTTCTCTTTCTTCCAGTCGGTGTCACATACACATATTGTACGTAATATGGTTAGATAGTTATATTATAGTTAATCACACTATTTTATAAAATAATAATTGATTGGATTTGCAAGTTTTTCATTTATTTTTACTATTCACATTGATTTTATTTAGGCTTTGTTAAGCGAAAATGATTTGTCAACTTTGTTTATATTTTGATTTCAGGATTCGCTGATAAACAAAATGACAATAAACGCTAGTCATATAATTTTTCGTTTGAAGAAATTGATTATGTTGAATGGGAAGTTCCGTCGGAAAAAAAGAAAAAAGAACAAGAATTTAAAGGAGCCCAGACTGCTTTAAGACTGTCATCCCAAACTGCCATACATCACAATACAATCAACTAGAATAGGTTGTTGAAAAGCTGGTACGCACATCTGTAGGCAATATGAAGTCAATGTTTTGTTTGTTGTAATAATTATAACCGATTATGAAATACAACTATTATGCTTCCTTTGATTTAAATAAATTTATTTAAATTAAGTAAACTATAATTAAAAGCTAATACTCATTAGTTTAAAGCAATCGGTTGTTTACAGTTTACCGGTTTTGCCTTCTGGCCTTTTAGATAAATAACTGGCATGTTTGTCAATGATAAACTTTTTAAATATATAAATCAAAAAAAAAAAAAAAGAAACTTACCCACATTTAAGCGCATGAAGTATCAGTCTTCTATTTTTTAATGTCTAAGATGTTCCGAATTGATTTTGTCAAACCAATATAGTTGTGAAATTATTCAATATAGCACGTCTAGTTAACTCAAATGACATCATACGCTCTTTGAAGTATTGAAGTCACCAGCTCTGGCGTTAGTGTAAAGCACATTCCTATTGGCAAGAGGACCAGCTTGAAGAGAATGTGGAAGGAAGTGATGCATATCTTCTCTGACCAATCCCAAAGGGCAGTAGTTTTTGGCCCGCACCTGACGCTTCCCGCCTGACGAGCTGTCACAAGGTGACAAATGACAGTTGACTTGTTAAGCAAAAGTTGTCCCTGCACTTTGACCTTTTTAACCTTTGCTTAATGGTCAGTTTGGACTTATTCTCAATAAGGCAAGGCAACTTGCGAGAGAGCTAACAGTGGACTAAGAAGTGAGAAAGAGGGGAGTATGACGATTCGCTTCGATTGAGAAAGTTTATGAGGGTGAAATATTATTTCATTTAAAATGCAATGCCTGTCTTCACTATATAGTCTTTGTGAAGAAATGAACTGACCAAGCCAGCAAAATAGACTGAAAACGTGAATTAATTGTAACTGGAATAATAATAAAAAATCTTTTCTATGTTTTATTAAAGTACTGTCTAAACTCTTATTAACTAAATATATTTTAAATTCAAAAATTGAAGTAAAAAACAAAGTCAAATTTATTGATATATTTAAATACAAATTGCATAGAATTGGAGTAACTCAAGCAGACTTGCTGACATGCATTGAGATAGAGAAGGATTTAATAAAGAGAATAAATATTCGGTGTCAAATAGTTAATAGTTTATTTAAAAATGCCAATTTTTTTTATCCATTTAAAAAACTCGTATACATTTATAAAGAGAAAATTATTAAAAAATACAGTATACATAAACATTTATATCAACTCTCTCTATAAAATTATGACTTGTATGCAAACAAAAGACACAAGTCATATATATGTACTTAATATTTGCGTAAATCGACTTTGCTTCTTGGACCCGTAGTTAGCGTATTTATCTGTCATGCAAATAATTTGAGGTTCAATTCAGGACTGGACAAACCTCGAAATATTTTTTTTAAAGTTACATATAAACTTGGTAGAGTAATGTGGACAATCTATAGTTAATCACCAAATAGTGATTGATAAATGGATATCTAACTATTTTAAATAGGTATTTAGTTATTTAATAGGATAAGCTCATCTAGGCTGGTTACTTGAGTATTAATTGCCTGATTAGTAGGTGAATGTCATACTCCTATAAACACTGAGATCATGATTATTCTTTATATCTCTATAGACGATCATAGTCATTTTCACTTAAGATAAAATCATCTCTCAACATTTATTTTCATCCCTCATTAAAACAGTAAGGAGTAATTAATCACCAAGCTTATCAACTGCAGAGTGGTGAAGATCTTTTACTTTTTTAAAATTTGTTTTATATTTTACCAAGATATACTTTTATTGATTAATAATTGTGTAAATAGATAGATTGATTATGAACTAATTAATATGGAGAAAAATGTATGCTTGTACAGAATCAGATTTGAACATCAGTCATGTAAACTGAAGGCAGATAATTACCAACTAGGCCATAAAGCTCTTTATGTATATATAAACAGCTGCTCATGAATTCATTTAGTATAATCTGGAAAAACTGAAGTGTCACAAATAGAAGTAAAATTATTATAGCTAGGGGTAAATTTTCCAATTTATTAATTATATTTTTCTTCTTAAAGTGATTATCATCTCTAATAATGTTTTATAATGAGAATCTTTTTTATTTTTTTATTACTTTCTTGTATTTTTTTTTATGGTCTTCCAATATCTTAGTACTAACATCTATTAAATAATATAACCAATAGTTAATTATAGTAATATCAACATTTAAACATCACTTCAAACTATGTAGGAAAAAAACATTGATGAACCATTTTTATATACTATATTAATTTTTTTATGAATAAACAAAGTGACAGGAGTCAAAATCAACATGATAAACTCTTACTATAATAATAATTAATAATAACAATGTTAACAATAACAACAACATATATGCAGTATATGAGTTTGGGTACAAAAATATATGCATATATGTAGATATAAAGTTTTATCTAAACAAATATATAATCCTAATAAAAATAATAAATTAACGGTAATAAACTATAGAAGTACTATCGGTTAGTTGAGTCAGGTTTAAGAAATTAACCGAAAGTATTTCTGTAATTTATTACCTTAAATTTATTATTTTTATTAGGATTGCAATTTTGTTTTAATTAACGGATATTTTATTTATAAACAAATATATGTATATATGTATTTATAAATAATGAAAGTTTTAATGAGATTTTCTGTACATATTTTTTTAAACAAAGTTCAGCTACAATATAATCAAGCAATCAAACAACTAAAATATGTAATGATAAACTAAAATCCATATCATCTAATAATATTTATTTGCCTAATCCCCTATAACCAAAAGTAAAATCATTTTTACATTATTTACTAATATATATATATACCTCTTTATGAAATACTTATATGAAATATTGAAATTCTGATCTATCTCTCTTAATTAAAAACCAGGGAATAAACTAAAAGTATTTTTACTTTTGATCTATAGAAATTCAGACAAACAAATATTATTACTAGATATCATGATTTTAGGTTGCCCATCCAGTTTTTAATTGTTAGTCTCATTGTTATATTGTAACAAAACTCTATCAAAGAATACACAGAAATATCATTAAAACTTTCAAAATTTTATATAATATTTAAATACAAATATAATGTATATTTAAGCTTTAGATATAATTAGAAAAGATTTAAACACTGACTTTTAAGCTCCCTTCAGTCAACCACTCCATCTTATACAACCAATACACATAACCATACACCTGTGAAAAAGGTAAAAGATCTCCAATATGGGTATTTCATGCTGAAACAGAAATCATCAGTTGATCCAGATCATCATCTCCCACAAATAAATATAATAAGTGCTCTGTTTATATTAAGATAGCAAATCTTCAAAATTTATATTAATCCTCTTCATTCTACAACTCTTCAGCCACCCATATCATTAATAATCTGAAGATGGAATACTCAAAGCTCCTGTGAATGCCAAATATTGTTGTCATACCAATGTTGACTTTGTCAATCTGACCCCTCATATGTAGGATCTCAATATTTTCTATTTAAATACACAGAAGAGGAATGAACAGAATACGGGCTGAATTATAATGTATATGCTTAAGCTTTAGATATAATTAGAGGGGATTTGAACTCAGACTTTCAAGCTCTCTTCAGCCATTCATTCCATCTTATACAACTAATAAACATGACCTCACACATGTGGAAAAGATAAATGATTTCCAATATACATATTTCATGCTGAACCAGCAATCATCAGTTGGTCTGCATTATCATCTCATGCATAAATGCAATCAGTGCTCAGTTTATATTAAGATAGCAAACCTTCAAACTTTAATGGACAGGCTTCAATTCTCTCTACTCTGACAAAATATTTAGCATTTACAGGGGCTTTGACTATGCCAACTTCAGATTTTAGATCACATGAATGGCTGAAGAGTTGGAGAGAACTGAACCCTGTCCATTAAAGTTTGAAGATTTGCTATCTTAATGTAAACTAAACACTGATTATATATGTGTGTGGAAGATGATGATCCAGACCACCTGATCATTGTTAGTTCAGCATAAAATACTTATATCAGAGATTATCTATTTTTTTCAGATGTGTGTGGTCATATGTATCAGTTGTATCAGATGGAGTGGATGACTGAAGAGAGCTTGAAATTCTGTGTTCAAATTCTTTCTAATTACATCTAAAGCTTAAGTATATATATATATATTATACTTGTATTTAAATATTACATATTCAGCTTGTATTCTGTCAATCCCTCTTCTGTGTATTTAAATGGACATATTAAGGTCCTACATATGAGGGATCAGATTGACTTAAAGTCATCATGGGTATGACAACAATATTTGGCATTCACAGGAGTTTTGATATTTTCAATGATATGATTGACTGAAGAGTTGGAGAGTGGAGAGGAGTGAAACCTGCCCATTAAAGTTTAAAAATTTGCTAACTAAATAAACTGAGCACTGAGTTGATGATCCAAAACAATTGATGATTGCTTTTTTAGCATGAAATACATATATATTGAAGATCATTTATCTTTTTCACATGTGTGTGGGCATGTGTATTCGTTGTATAAGATGGTTAGATAGCTATAGGGAACTTGAAAGTCTGAGTTTAAATCCCTTTAATATATATATATATATATATCCCTTTAATATATATATATATATATATATAATATCTTATTATTCTATACATTCTTTTATTATAAGTCCAACAAAATCTTCTAATATATACTTAGTTTATAATTAACATGTATGATCAAATAAGAGCAATTCTCTATTCAAGTGTCGTCTATACTAAGTTAAGAAATAGTGATTACCAGATGATAATACATTTAAATCCCAAACACCAGTTCAGTTTCTTGCTTTTGCTTTTATCAAGGAAGCTTGGAATACAAAGTTGACAAGATCAAAAGCTAGGAAATGAATCTGGGATGGAGATTTAAATGCACTATTATCTGATAATCCTGATTGCTTGAGTTAGTATAGATGGCATTTAGCTAACGAATTAAAAGATTTGTTATAGTTAATATATATATATATATGTATGCAAATGCTTTGGAGATTTTATGTTTCATAAGATTATATATATATATATATATTATGTTGAATTTTTGTCTAAAGAGAATGAAGTAATAATGCATTAGGATACTGCGATCAAGAGGTAGCTTATGTCATAAACTTTAATAAAGCTATTACGTCAACGAAGAATATTATTTTTTAATGTAATCATAATACCAATATATTATAAAATTTTCAGCTGTAATGTCTAAAATAAATTTAATTGGATTAAATCAACATTAAATTTTAAAAGTTTCACAGACAATTTATCAATCTAGGTTTCTTTTTTAAATCAAGGCTTCTCGGTGATCATCAGTCAATATATATTTAAGCATGATGAATAATATTTATTAAATGCACTGGTTATATATATGTGTGTGGGAGATGATAATCTGGACCAACTGATAAGTGCTGTTTTAGCATGAAATATGTATATTGGTGATTATTTATATTTTCTACATGTGTATGTATGATCATGTGTATCAGTTGTATGAGATGGTGTGGATTGTTGAAGGGTGCTTGAAAATCTGAGTTGAAATCCCCTATACTTATTTTAATAAAAATAAGTTTAATTTAAGAATAACTAATAAAATCTAATTGTTGCAACAGCAACAATTAGATTAGATAATAATACTGGGAAAGTCAACATTGAGAAGAATGTAAGACAGGGTGACTCCATATCTCCAAAACTTTTTATAGCAGTGATGCAAGAAGTATTTTGTGGATTAAAATGGGAAGCTAAAGGAGTGAAAGTAAATGGAGATTAAATAATTAAGTCGTTCAGATTTTGCAGATGATGTAGTTGTTTTTGCAAATAATGCTTTAGAGCTGCAGGAAATGTTGCAGGAGTTGTCAGATGAAAGTAGGACTAAAGATAAATGTTAAAAAGACTATAATGTTTAATCAATTTTCTCAAAATATGAAAATAAAGATTGATTATGATGACTTTTTCTAATAGTTACAAATACCTTGGTCAGATTATTAATACAGATGAAAACATAATGGATAAAATTAATCATAGAATTAAACTTGGATATGCCTATGTGTTTGAAAAGGAAGGGTTTTTAATAAATCTGTTTTACCAGTTCTTACTTATGGATCTGAGACTTGGACACTTAATAGAAGAGCAATACAGAGACTTCAGACTACTCAGTATGTTGGGAGTAACAAGAAGAGATCGAAAACACAATGTATGGGTAAGAGAACAAACAGGTGTTACTGACCTCATTGAAAAAATTAAAAGATTGAAATGGAGTTGGGCTGGATATAGTTTTAGAAGAGATGATAATAGATGGATAATTAAAATCTTAAATTGGATTCCAAGAGATTGTAAAAGACCCAGAAAGAGACCACATGTTAGATGGATGGATGAAACAAGAAAGTGTGCAGGCGTGATGTGGAGAACAGAAGCAAAAGATCAGAGAAGGTGGATTGAACTTGGAGAGACCTTCATCTTGCAGTGGATTGATAATGGTTGATTATGATGATGAATAAAATCAAGTCATACTTTCAAAGTAAACAATATATAAAATCTTGAATCTCATTGATTGGTATTTGGTGATGATCATTGAGAAGTCTCAGTTTAGAAATAAAATCCTTGACTGTTAAATGGTAATTTACATATTTCCCAATATGCATCATTATGCAATGATGCACTTCTTTTCAAATTTGCATTACATATTGATTATTACATTACATTACTAATATTATTTTCACATTATCATATAGCTCACATTTATTTACCAATATCTACTATGATTTAATGTAATATTAGAAATTGCTAAATAAGCATTATAAATATGCTAATCATACATATTATTCAATTATGCTGATTATTAGATCTGACCAATGACTGATAAAGTCTCTCAGTAAGATAAACCTATATCCTATGAAGTATATTTCATATGATTTAAATTTAAATTTATTTATTTTTTACAATTTAGTTAGTAATACAATACTTTTATTTCAATTTTCGTTATATATCCCAGTAGTAAATATATTACATTGATGTTACTAAAGTTTTTTTATGTATTATATTTGTGAGTGCATTAGATGTAAATTTAGTAAATTTGGTGATTTATGTAGCCAGATAGTTTGTAGAAAAAATATAAGTCAGTAAAGCTAAAAATTTATATTATTACACATTAATCAAAAAATTAAATCTACCCATTATTACTGAATTTTGTCAAAATAAATAAATAAAGTCTTTATCTCTACTAAATTGTAAAACAAAAATATATTTATATCTAGCCATTCCCAATAAAAGGATGAAACAAAAAAAAAATTTTCAACGTTCATATATCATTGACAAATCTTGTAATACCCTTTTTTTTTTTTTAGAGGCTATTGAAAAGATATTTGCTCTGCAATATCTTTTTTATAAAAGTATATAATAAAAGTTTTTCACAGACCTTTAGATGTAAATATTGATAATTTAACAGGATTTTCTAATCCAAGTTTTAGAAAAATGACAGCTATGATGTAAACAATACCCATTAAAACTGGTATTACAAACTGAAATCATACTATCTAGTGATAGTATTTTATCTTATGATTTCAATTGAAATTCCAATTTTTAAATAGTAGTTTGCTTAGTTACATCATAGCTGAAATTTGTCTAACAAATACTTGTAAACATTCTATTAAATTATTAATATTTATGTATCTACATTGAAGTAAATACTTTTCTATGATAATACTTAAACCAAGCTTTAATTTGATAGATTCATATTTATTGAAATCATGAAATACTGAAAAATATGATTAAAATTGGGAAAGAAACTAAGTTGTTCTGCTACACTACTTTCAAATAATAGTTTTACTTTGACAAAAATGTGAGAAGATAAAGTAAATGTGATTTCATAACTATAATTTATTAAGACTGACTTTAAATTAAACTGTTTGTAAATTAAGTTTGTGAACTTAAATCATAAGGCATTTGATAATAATAATAATAATAATAATAATAATAATAATAATAATAATAATAATAATAATAATAATAATAATAATAATAATAATAATAATAATAATAATAATAATAATAATAATAATAATAATAATAATAATAATAATAATAATAATAATAATAATAATAATAATAATGTGTACAAGTAAATTAAAAACAAGGTAATTTAACAGGTTTGTAAACATTTATGAAAATCAAGTATTTAATTAAAGTACTTGATGGATTAAATTAGATAAAGGTTACCAAACAACATTGAATACATGAATAGTTAATATAAACAAAAATTCTAACTGAAGACACTGCTCATTTTTCCAGTTCAGACCTTCACCTATCTATGTACTTCAGTATACTAACATTGCAGATCAGAAATAATGTAAATCAATAATGTAAATAAATATATCAATATATAAATTTGGCACTTTCTTTTGGGTTGCTGTAGTTAGCCATGTCTGTTGAAGAACATCTTTTTAAATCTTTTAATGCTTATGTGAAAAATGTTATTGCTTACTAAGTCATGAGTTTAAAAAATAATTGACCTATCTACAAAATATTGCTGTGGCAAGATATTGAATACTGAAAAGCAAAGGGAAAAAACAGCAATAAGGAACTGATGCACCACTACTAAGAAAACTAGTTTAGAAGATATATACTACATTTGAGAACTCTGACAAAATCCTCCAAACCACATGAACTACAAATATAAATTGTAGATGAAAATTCAAGTTATATAAATCTATAATACATATATTAAAAGATCTTATTTTATAAATATTTCAACTTTGATTTTTTTTTTTAGTTTCAAGATTTAAAATTATTTTCTATCTTAAATTGTAATAATTTCTTAAACATTATTGTGAAATATTCATTAATTTAACTTTTGAATCAAAGAGTATCACATAGACCTTGCCATTGTTTTATTCTACATCAAAATAAATACCCCCCCCCATTGAGCAGTTGCTTTTTATTGAATAATTCATTGAAATATGATGTATGTGAGAGCATTTTGCTAACATATTCATTTATCTATAAAGTTTATTTGGTACTTACATAGTTTGCTTGTTGGAAAGTTTGCCATCTGTTTCATTTTAAGTTATCCATTTTCAGGAGTTCAGAGGCATCCAACACATGGTATAAACAATATGGCTGTCTCTAAGTTATCATATTCCATATTTATGTTTTTTTTTATTTATTAAAATGATAAAGAAATGCAAAAGTCCAAAGGATTGTAATTAAAACTTTTTTAATGTAAATGCAATAAAGAATATAAAAATAAAACATGATTAAGCAAACTATAACAAAGGTGTGGACAGGTATCACTTTTTAGGCAAGCACTATCACACAATTTTGAAAACATTCCACTAAAACACCCAAAAATCCAAAGCAATGTAATTAAATTTTTTTTTTAATAAATTCATTATATTGGCTGTAAACTAAGCTCAGTGCACTCACAAAAAATGTTTTGGAGTCTTCTAATCATGTTCCTTTCCAAACAGATAGGTACTTAGAACATGTTCACACACAACACAATCATTGCAGCTCCATTCACATATAAAATATAAATATTATGTCCAGTATTACATACTTTTCAGGCAGACACTATCCTGTAGTTTTGAAAATATTTCACTGCATATTGTTCTGTTGATGAAAGATTTCAAATTTTAATCACAATTCCAAAAATGATAAGCTATTAGGAATTGTAAACTTCTCTCTTGATATTATAATATAAAATTAAAAGCATGTGAAGTGCTTGAAAGAGAAGCTATAGAGAGTGCAAAAAATATTAAACACTAAATGCTTTCGAGGCCATTTGCCTCATATTCATAGCGATAATACAAAATGCAGAACAGAGAAATAAAGGTGATATGCAAAGTATATGCAAATGATTTAAATAGCCCAATGGTTGGAAATGTCAAAACAGGTATCACATCTATTGATAGAGTTATTGTTGCCATTAATGAAGTACCCTTCTCTAATTTTCCATTTGATGTTATTCTCTATGTAACCTATTTTGGGGTTGGAGGGTTCAAATATATGGCCTGTCTGATAAGGCAAAAAAGAAATGTTAAAAAAATCATCACATGTTAATGTCAGCAAAAAAAAAAAAACTTTTATTTTAATCACATGATATCTGTTCACTTCATGTTAATATTTGGTCATTATGTTGTGAATGGAATTTATTAAAAAATGTATTTGAATTATTTCAAATTAACATTCAATTTAGAATAAATTTATTAATATTTTTAAAGTTAACAATTCATACATGTCTAAAAAAATAATTTTGAAAAAAAAAAAATGTTAATAAATACTTTGATCCTGAAAATTGTTTACATTTTTCTTCTTGAACATGTATGACTTGTTAACTTTAGAAAATATTAACAAATGTATTCTAAATTGAATGTTAATTTTAAAAAATTTGAACACATTTTTTAATAAATTCTATTCACAACATAATGCCCAAATGATAACATGAGATGAACAGATAGCATGTGGTTAAAATTAACATTATTTTTTTGTTGACATTCAGGTTTATTTTTTTTTAATATTTCTTTTTTGACTTATCATTTTTGAAAATATGATTAAAAATTTGGAATCTTTCATCAACAGAACAAGGTGCAATAGAATATTGATAGTTCCTGGCTGAACAGTATGTGATAATGGACATGATATTACACTTTAGTTGTGTCATGCGTAAACATGTTCTAAGCACCTATCTGTTTGAAAAGGGAATGTGGTTACAAGTTTCCATAACATCATTTATGAGTTCATATTAGTTTACAGCTGGAATAGTAAACATTAAAAAAAAATTTAATTAAAACTTTTTGAGTTTTTGTGTGTTTCAGAGTAATATTTTCAAAATTATAGGATAGGGCTCACCTGAAAAGTGATGTCTGTCCACACCTTTATTACAGTTTGCTTAATTATGTTTTATTTTTATTTTCTTTACTGCATTTACATAAAAAAGCTTTTAATTACAACTCTTTGACTTTTATGTTTCTTTATCATTTTAATAAAGAAAAAAAATGTTAATATTGAATCCAATAACTTAAAGTCAGCCATATTGTTTATATTATGTGATGGAAGCTCCTAAAAATGGACTATTTAAAATAAAATGGATGACAAGCTTTTGGCAGGTATACTGCATAAGTACCATTTATTTTATTGTTAAATAAATGTCTGTGTATTTACTCTTTGCTTCATTATAATATAAGGGTGTGGTGTGCATATACTTTACTCTGGTGCAAATAGTAAATAATTTTATTGGCATATTTATTTATTTTTATTTTTCTAGTAATTTATGGGTCAGAGCAATATATATCCACAGTCTTTCAGTTGGTAATATCAATATATTTATTTAATTTGTTTTGTGATACACTGTACTTATTATATTGTTGTTCTATAATATCAAGTTATTAAATATATTCTTTATTCTCTAAAATTTATTCCATTTATTGTATATAAATACTTTGCTGCCATTCTTTTATAGATTAAAGTTGTGTTTAAAAGAAATAAAAGCTAAACTTCATCACTAAAATTTTTCTGTATTTTTGTAAAAATCTCATGCTTCCAAACATTGGGCATTTGTATTGTATACCATCAAAGTATGAAGACCTGGGTTGTTCACCACCACCATTTATCATGTATCTGTATACTGATCTCGTCAAGGATTTTATCCCATAAATTGTTTGCCTTACATGTAGCCATATATATATATATTAAAATGAATAATGTCTTATTCATTTCAGTGTTGCAATGTAGTTTCCCACATGGTTGTGAGGTATTTTAATAAATATAGCATACAAAAGTACTTAAATATTATTATATAAAAATAAAACAAATTATTTAAAAATAAAATAGATAGTAATCAAATGTTGGAATAAATTATTAAATGCCATATTAATATAATATTAAATAAGTAATAGATTTAATAAATTATATAAGTTGTGTTAATATTGTTGCTCTTATCAAAGATTAAAAGAAAGTATGAAATGTTTTGAAAAACAACTCAGTTAAGAAATAGTTAAATTAAAAATAAAATAATAAAAAAAGATTAAGTCTAAAAACGACGGAAAATTCGAGCAATTTTAGTAATTATAGCGTTTAGCAGTTCAATCAATTAAATAATAAAAGTACTTTAAAATTTTTGTAATTAAAATAAAAGCAGGTCATAAAGGTTTTAAAAAATAAAATATTATTAAGGTGTTAAAAACAAGATCCAAGGGTGAAAGATAAAAAACATCAAATCCTATATATGGTCAGTTTTTCTTGAAATCAAACAATTTGAATTCTCACTTTATTCAAGCCACATCAAACTTTCATTATAATAACTGAGTAGAAAAGAGAAAAAAATTGCTGTATGCTGTAGTCTAACTTGAATTTCTGGAACCTGACATTACTGTTTGTAAAGGAAACTATAATCCAAATGAAGAAACCAAGCCTAAAACTCAAATTTCAATAACAGGAGTTTGATAAAGGACATTATGGCAATTTATAAATGGAATCAATTACTATATACCATCAAAGAAGAAATATCAGACCAAAAAAAATCCCTCAATGAATTGTAGAAAAATTCAGCTTCAGAACCTTTAAAACAGGCAAAACTATCCATACGTATTACCACTCAGTGCAAGCCAGAGTAATCAATGTATGCCAGTAGGCTTCTGCATAAAATCCCCATCTAGTGCCTGCTCATCCAATATCCCCTGCATAATAAATGGTGATCATGTGATGTTTATTGGCTTCAGAACCTTTACCTCATAAGTTTTAAAAAACTGTTTAGACTGTTATTCTAATGTATTAATGTACACTATATCTATATAGTGAATTTATTCATGATTTTTTTCTAGTAAATCACAGTTGGATTCAATGAACCACCTCACATAATTAGTTTGTATTATTGTTAAATTGGCATTTGGATCTAAAGTGACCACTCTCTAGAATTATCAATGTAAGAAATGTGTAGAGGAGTCATTCAAAAGTAACTGGAATTATTTTCTAGTTTGTGCATCTGTTGTAGTATATGCTTTTGCTGTTACATACTTCTTGCAGAAGCCCTTCTGCATCATTCTTTTAAATGACATTGTGTGAATTTATGGTGTCATGCAGCACATTTTTTTGTAAAGTGTATTTAGCATATGATTGAAAAGTTTGAATAATGTGAAATTCTCCTTTCATTTACAGAAAACAGCAGGAAAAAGTTATAATGCTAGTTTATGAGTGGTTTATGAGTGGTTTAATTGCAATGTTAGATTCACCACATCCCTAACACAAGTTGCTGTTTTTTTTTTTTTTTTTATGAAAACAACATTTTTCTCTTATCGGCAAGTTCTGAGACATTTATATGATGCAGTAAAACATAAATATCCCATTTCATGGCAAAGAAAAGAGTGCAAGCTTCATCTTGAAAAGGTCTGACAAAGTGTCATCTCTCAAAGCCTTGAGAGTGAAGCACTTTTTAATTAAATTCAGTATGACCCAGCTTATCTATCAGTCATATTCACTTGATCTCACTTTGTGTGATTTTTTTTTTTAATATCTCAAATGGAAAAAGTCTCAATTTTCTTTTTGTGGACTTAGAAGTGGTGAAAAAAAAGCCACATGTGTTAAAGGATATCACTTTTCAAGTGTTTCCAGACTACTTTGAAAAATGAAAAGCATGTTTAAAACAATGTATTGCACCAAATGGACAGTAATCAGAAAGTGATTAAATTTATAACACTTAAAAATAAATAAACAATTTTTTATTATAAAATTTCAATTACTTTTAGGCATCCCCTCATATTAATTAGAATTATCTCACATTAGATATATAAGTCTGAATGATGTTATGAAGCTTTGGCATAAATAAATGTATTACATTTGTGAAGAGACCATATCTAGGATTATATCCTGGGTTTATTAGAATCCAGGGGATTTACTCTATAGCAAATGTGCTTGATCATAAAAAAATGCAAAACTAAGTTATATTATAAGATGCAATTGAAAGGTTTATATTTATAAATTAATCAAAACAAATCTTGGATGCTTTGTAAATAAGCATGTGAACTAAAAAAAAAAACATTATATTTTATCTGACAATTATAATATTTTATAATAAACTATTATTTTATTATTCCTTTAAATAATATGTTGATTCCTTTATATGTAATACAGTCTGGTATGCATATATTTTCCATGTCCATTTCGATGCTAAATATTGCAAATAGTGGCTGTGTAGTGATCATCGTCATCATCATACTAAAGAAAATATTTTCAAATCTTATTTAAATATATATATATATATATGCCAGTCTATTTTCTGATGTTTAACATCAGGTGGCACCCAAATCAATTAAATAAATGTAAATAATTTAAACATATATTTAATTATTGCTTTTGCATTCTAACTTTATCTATCACTTAAATTGGTATACCAATATATGACTAATCATATAATTGAAGTCTATAACTTCAAGTCTAAAACCATTTCACTATAATGTGTATATATACATACATTTTATTAAAAAGGAAAATACAATTTAGATGTATCAGTATAATCAATTAATGTAGATTTCCTTTTAATTTTTTTTCTTTTCTTTTTTTATGAGGTTTTTTATCATATTTTATTTCATACTAAATGTAATTCTCATGCTTTTGTGCTTATTTTTTATAAACCACATATGTCCAATTTGTGACATTTTTTTTCTTTTTACACTTTTTTAAAAACATAAATAGATTCTGTATATTTAAATGTTTTAGTAGATGCCCCAAAATTTTGACTTTTCTTTTTATATCAATCAATTTCTAATATAATCCTTCTTTAACATTTCCGTATGTTTCAAATTTATGTGTTTCTAACATACTTATTAGCTGGAGAAAAAAATTTGCTGTTAACTAAAAGAAGACCATTTGATTTATCTTTGAGGCTTTAAAGAAACCAAGTAGAGCAAATTCCTAACATTCACTCCATACATTTTTGTTGTTGCAGCTGTTACAATATGATTATTGATATAGTATATGAACATGGATGGAATAATTATCAACATGCATCATCCAGAGTGCTCAGATTAATGGTATTTTACCTCTGAGTTTAACATCAACAAATATCATGGTCTTTCTTTTCAATTGCATGATAGCTCTTAACTAAAGTATCAGTTGAGTTTTCTTGAGGACAGAATAAATGTGTGTGTAAATCAACTTTTTTTAAATAGATATTCACAATCATGGAAGATGAAGTTAAATCATGATCTTTAATCCCAGGAGGCTGTAAATTCACAAACCAAGGCAGCATTTTAGCAATCGAAGATGGAAGATGGAAGGTGCTAAAAATCTCCTGATTGCAACTTCTGATGACTTTCAAGTGACAGAAAAGTGCGAAATGTGAAAGAAAATCTAATATTAAATGGGACCTTATTAAAATTTGTGAAGTTAAAAAAAAAGATGAAAAGGCAATTGATTTAAAAAAATGGGCATGTAATGTATTACAAAAACAAACATTGGAAGCATAAGTGGAATGAGATTCCTTATAAATAAAAAGTAAAAGATCAACAGTGTGGAGATTGACGATATGTTAGACAGAATGGCAAGATTAGTTATTCAACTTAATATTAGATAACAAATGCAGATAATTCAGGTTTATGACCTAACAAGTTTTCATTATGATGAAGAAATAGAAGATTTTTATATGGATGAACAAAATGTTTTTCATCAGACCAAACAACATTTTAAAATTGTCATGGGAGACTTTAATGCAAGTACATTACAATCTTGATATACATGTTTCTGTTAATTAAAATATAATCCAATTCTGCTGTACCTTCATTTGGATGCTTTTATATCCATTTCTGTTAAGCATTTTTCTCAAAGAAACAATTTATAATATAAAGTTTTTTTTTCTGCAATCTCTGCAAATCTATGTCATATCTTATAACCAAACTTATCTACAGCACTTTTATCTTCTGATTGTTTACCATGCTGTAGATAAGTTTGGTTATGATAATAGGAATGAGATAGAACATAGATTCGCAGAGATTGCAGAAAAAGAAAAACTTTATATTATAAATTCTTTCTTTGAGAAAAATACTTAACAGAAATGAATATGAAAGCATGCAAATGAAGGTACAGCAGAATTGGATTATATTTTAATTAACAGAAATATGTATATCAAGATTGTAATGTTCTTAATAAATTCAAAACAGGAAATTATGTAAGACATGTGTTAATGCAAAACTGGAAAAAAATAAAATTTTACTTAAAAATATAATATTCACAATTAATATATTCCACTGAATTTAAATTAGAATTTGAAAATCATTTTCATATATTAACAGATTTTGAATATAATTCAGATTTGAATGAAATCAATAGGAAGATAATTTTCATATTTTTAAAAATTGCAATAAAGATAGCTGGTAGAAAAAAGTAGCAATTGACCAATAAAATGTCTACTGAGACAAGACAATTTATGAAGAAAAGAAGTAATATGAGAGTACATAAAAGCTGATGCATTAAAAAGGATTGACTGGCTAGAATTTTGTGAAATGGCATCAAAAAGCATTAATAACAATATAAAAAAGATATAATTGTAAATTAGCCAAGAAAATCTATAGAAGAGAATATCTTAATATTGGTAAGAAACTTATTTTTGCAATAAGAAAAAAGATAGAACTATTACTAAAAAGAGAGTTGATATCATGAAATGTGCACAAAAGTTCTCTTAAGAATTACATAGTAATAAAAAATAAGAAAAAGTATCTTTTACAACTATTATATCTTCTGAATTGTCCAGAATTTTAACTGAAGAAGTGAGTTATGCAATTAAATATATAAAGAAGGGAAAAGCTCCAGGTAATGATGTAATTATAATTGACATCTTAAAAGAATTAGCTGAAGAAACAGAAAATTTTTAGGCAAACTTATATACCAAATGTCTAAACGATAAAGATGTAACAGATGTTTGGGAAGAATGTAGTTTATTAATATTAATATTTAAATAAGGTGATAAAGAAGATATAAGAAAGTTCAGACCTATCAGTTTGTTATCATTTCTATACAAATTTTTTACCAAAATAATTACAAATCATCTACAGTAATTTTAACCAACTAAAAGAACAAGCTGGATTTAAAAATAGTTTTAGTACAGTGGATCATATCCAGATATTGAGAAAAGTTATAGAAAGAATCAATGAATATGAGTTGGCATTATGATTTGGATTTGTAAATTATAAAATTGTATTTGATTCTATAAGCATTTCTTTAATGATTAAAGCATTGAATCATCAAAGTATAGATCTAGGATATTGTCATATTCTGAAGAATATTTATAAAAATGCAACATTAATAATTACATTACATAATCATATTAAAAAGATTAACAGTGTGAAAGACATATAACAGGGTGACCCCATATCTCCAAAGCTTTTTCCAGCAGTTTTGGCAGAAATATTTTATGGATTAAAATGGAAAGCTAAGGGAATAAGAAAATATGGAAATTATTTAAGTAATTTAGATTTCGTAGATGATGTAGATGTATTTGCAAATAATGTTTCAAAAATTCAGGAAATTCTTATTAGAGTTAACAATTAAAAGTAAGAAAATAGAATTAAGATAAATACTAAAAGACTAAAGTAATGTTCAGTGAAATTTCTGACAACAAAATAATAAAGAGTGATAAATCATAAAATAAAAGAAAATTAATAACTTAGGATACCTTAGCTAAATTATTAATAAAGCTGCAAACATACTCTATAAAATTAATCATGGAACTAAACTTGGGTGGAGTAATTTTGGTAGGAATAATCTAATAATAAAAGGAATTATGTCTATGTATTATAAAAAAAATGTTTTTAATACATATGTTTTACTAGTTTTTATTTATGGATCTGAAATTTGGATAGTTAGTAAAAAAAACAATTCTGAAATTTCAATCCAGTTGACAAAATATTGAGAGATATACATGGGGAATAACAAAAAAAGATTAAACTAAAATATTCAGATCAAAGAAAAAAAACAGCTACATTTAATATCATTGAAAGAAATTACAAGACTGAAATGGAGATGGATTGAATATATTACTAAAAGAGGTTATTAAAGTCTTAAAATGAATTCCAAGAGATTTTTAATGACTTAGAAAGAAATCATGTACAATGTATAGATGGAATAGAAGTTTGCTAAAGTGGCTATGGATGGAAGAAACTGATCAACCAGCAATCAATCGATATTGTTTAAAAATGATAGTGATAATTTATAAGAATACTGATTTCTAAAACAAAAAATGATCAAAGACTGATTTCTAAAACATCTTTTTTAATTGTAAAATCAAGAAAAAAATAGATTGGTGTGTTATATGAGACAATTGAAATAAATAAATGTATATAATATCCCAACCTTTAGTTATACTTTTAATGTCAATAAAAAATACAATAATAAAAATGCAGATATTTTCCTGAGTGATTTATTATAATGGCAGAATGGAAGTTTCTAGAGTGCAAGATTCATGGATATTTCATCATTTCTGGAACTTAAAAGTATTATAAACTTCCATACAATAAACATTTAGATTACTGATTGCAGACTCTGTTCCAAAAAACACTTACAGAATAATGTAATTAGAAAAAGTATAAGTTGGTTATTAAAAAATTTTAAGTAATAAAAGTTCAATTATTATTTTTATTTTTTAATGGAATCCTCAAAATTTCTTCTAGCCACTTATTATCCAAAGTCATATATAAATTAGGTTATAGTTATAAAAACTTTTATATATTATCAGATGGCCCCCAATTTATGTATATAAGGTAGGATTATTATTATATAGTTTCCAACTTGTATAAGTAAACTATTCTGTGACTTTTTGTGTAAGTTAAATTGTATATAAACTGGACTTTTTTCTTCAATACATATATTACAGAGAATATAAAAATATTTTTTTAATAAAAATGAAAGTGTTAATAGAATGATCTAATGGTGACACTTATTTTATAATTATTTTAAATACAACACTAGCTTTGAGTATTGGATATGAGTGAATCTTGTATATAAAGTTCAGGTAATAATATTGTTTCAATTTAACAAATAACTGGTTTATATTATTATTTTATATTTATTAGAATATGTTATTCAGCTTTAAGTTAAGACATAAAAATTACTGGCTCTCATTTCACAGTTTTAATCAATTTTAATATTATCATTTTTTTTTTCAAAAATATTTGAGACATTTATTTGTAATGAAACCTACTGATGCCAAGATTGAACATATTATTTAGCTTGTAGAACGATTGAAACAAATCCAATAATAATAACCCATGTTCATATTAATTACTCTATAAAAAATCTGCTTCATATTGATGTAATTTATTTGGATTTAAATAGTGCCTTTGAGCAAGTTATACATAGAGGGATCCTAAGAAATATGTTTGCTTGAAAATTTCTTTAAGTTTGGTAGATTAGTTTTATAGACCTTATGCAGAAATGATAATGCATTTATCTGCCATTTTTACCATCTGGTTTTGAATCCAGACTGAAAAACTTAAAATATTTTCTACAAGTTTGGAACTTTTCTTCAACATAGCTACTAAGCCATTATTAATCAGTATGTCTGGCTAGCTATTTTTAGATAAAAAATAAAACGAACAAAAGTACTTTGAATCCTCACAATTCTTCTCCTTCTCAATCAGAAACTGTTGGAAAAACATTTGTGCTGCAGTAAAACATTTAAAAGTTATTTTACTTTACCATATCAAATATGATAAACACATGTCTGATAAACTGAATGTATAGTAGAGAAATATATTGTGCCTTTTTTCTGCAACTTATACATATGATTTAAATAAATATATTATGGCAGTGGATTTATTATCATATGAATTATGATTATAAAATAATCAAATTATCATTTGTTTTAATGATTATTTTTTACTGCAATTTAAATAGAAACACCTTGCCAAATGTTATTTCAACAAAAATCTGCACATACAGTGTGTAGTTGCAGATAAATGCTTCACATCACTTATACAAAAAAAAATATTTTATAGATGGAAATCTTTTATGTATAATATATATCATATTTACATTGGTATCTGTTTAAAATGGAATGGCGTTTTTACAAATTAGTTTGTAAGAGTATATATAATAAAAATTATTTTATGTAATAGCAGTTTCTTCAGTTACAAAAAAGATATATTTATTTGAAATTCTCATTTTATTTGTACTGGAATATGGTTTAGTTATAATGAATACAGAATATACTTCAAAGTTACAGCATCTTACCAAATTCTCTGACATTAGTTATATGATTTTTTTAGTAAATTTATTTTATTAAAGATTGATTCCAGCTGAAATATTCATATCAAATAATTTTTAAAAAATCTCTTTGCATAACTAACTGTCTATCGAAAATGTACATTTTGATTGCTTGTATATATTCTAGAAATAGAAAAACATTCCATATTTATAAATATAGATATAAAACTTCATATCTAATGGCATTGTATAGACTGTCAAATGTCTGTACAAACTTACATATTTTTATAGATAAGTTAATTATTCAATAATATATCTTTAAGTAATATTTATTAAGGCTATAACTAATATATATATTTTTTTAATTTTATTCAGTCATTATATATATATGTAGTTAGAATATTTAACATATTTCTTAAATTAATTCTTTTATTGCTGAATTATTATTATTATTATTTATTAGAAAATATTTTAGTGTGAAAATAAAAGATCTGTCTATGCCAGGGGTTTCACAGGTGATAAAATTGTCTTTCTTTCTTTAATAATACATAAATAAAAATATTTTAACTAAATCTTATAAACTACTGATTTCAAAATTAATGATTTAATCTGTATAGATAGATAACTATTGTTGATATCTTATTTGTAAAAACACAGTTCAAAAATAAATAAAAAATCACAGAATATGATATCAGTATTCATTTCCAAAGAATTTGCTGAACTGCTAGTTCCAGCACTTAATTAGATTTTAACATCTCTTTTTAGCATTTTTTTTAAATTCATGAACATTTGCTAATATTGTATTAGTAATAATGTCAAAATCATATAGTATTGAAATTTTTAGATATTTTTATATGTAACTTGAAAAGTATGTGCAAAATATGTGTTTGATAAACACATACAACTAGATAAAAAAAAAAGTAGTATGGAAACAAAACAGAGATCTATTGACAAAAAAGACTACAACTGATTATTATTAATTTTGATTAGAACAAAATTCTTTGACAAAGTACTCACTACTTTGTTTTCAAACTGCCTATTGTTGATTTATTTTAACAGATTTTGCAGTGGTATGATTCTTTTCTCTCAAATAGACTTAATTTTCTGTTGCATGTGTTACAGAGTCATATCCATATTGCAACATAATCAGAAATACTCCCTTTGGGAAGTATTCTTAGATCACTTCTTTTCTCAATTTATTGTTTGAAAATAGAACAGTTTATTCTTGACAGTAATATCCTTTTTTTTCTGTTGACTTCAAATTATATAGACTAATTCTTAATTTTGTTGATCACAAAATTTGCAAATAGCTGTTTAAAAATGTTCACTTGGTATTTGAGAGACAGTATAATAGTCAAAGCTATGCTATATCAACTATCATCTTTTAATAGGTTAACTTTAAAAAGTATTCTAAGAAAGAATTATGATAAAAACTTAGATGTTATAGTAAAGTACTAATATTACTATTAATACTACTACTACTATTGCTAATAATAATAATAATAATAATAATAATAATAATAATAATAATAATAATAATAATAATAATAATAATAATAATAATAATAATAATAATAATAATAATAATAATAATAATAATAATAATAATAATAATAATAATAATAATAATAATAATAATAATAATAATAATAATAATAATAATAATAATAATAATAATAATAATAATAATAATAATAATAATAATAATAATAATAATAATAATAATAATAATAATAATAATAATAATAATAATAATAATAATAATAATAATAATAATAATAATAATAATAATAATAATAATTCTTTTTTTATCAAGAACATTTATTACAAATGTGTACATTAGTAAGTTAATCAATAAAATAATAAAAAAATTTCTACATGTATTTTGTAAAATGATTTGAGCTCAAATAGGGTAAAGTCTAATTTTGCTCTGAGTTGTTTCATGGTTTTAATGTCCTGTGTTCCCATTGAGTCATCTGCAAGGCAGTCCTTGTTTCTTTTTGTTCCATGTATTTCATGACTGTGTCAATGTTCCTCTGTCTGGTGTTTAGGTTCTGGTAGAGAGTCTTCAGAGCTGGTGCAGATTCATTGCTCTTTTGACATTGAACTCTTTGTGCCATTGTTGTGATTACTGTTTGCTGCTCTCTCAAATGCCAACCTTGTCTATTACATCTCAATTCCCAAATGCTTTTCTCTTATTTAAGTGCAAAGCAACAACTTAAAGCCAATTACAGAATACACATAAAAATAAAAAAATAGAACTTATACAGTTTATACTACATTACATAACAATTAATGAAAGTAACAAAAAAATACTTATGAATAAAATAAATTTAAATTAATCGAAAATGGTATTTAATTTTAAAAATATTATACAATTTCTTAAAATGACAAGGTTAAATATGTAAAAAAACAAATAGACCAAGTATCATGCATATGAGACTTAAATACAAAAACTGAAATTATATCAGATAATATAATTTGTTAATTCATAATTTTAAATAAAATTTAAGATCACTATATTGCCATCTGGAATTAAGATTAAAATTCTTTTTATTTTTCGGAAAAACATATTTTAAGAATTTATAGAAAACTAATTGTAATAAACTGAGTAACAATTTTAATATATAAAAAATCCTGAAGTCCTAGTTTTATATTTTACAGAATTAAATCAAATGTTTGCTATCAGATTTTGACAAATTGGGGTCTGCTAATTACTATTTTATATAAAAATTTCAGATCTCTTTTTCTCTTTTAAAGAGAAAGATACAATATTATCTTTATTTAAACTAATATGTCAATAAATTTTATCCCCTAATAGTGATGGTAATAATAGTAATAGTGATGATGATGATAATAATAATAGTAATGATAATGATGAGGAGAAGGATGGAGCAATTAAAAGAATATTTACTCATGGAAAAATTTAAATGTTCTGAAAATGTAAAGTTTTGGAAGAAAATACATGAATACATTTATTTGAAGTAGTAATTCTACCATTAAATTATGGTTCTGTGATCTGCAATTCAAATAACTTAAGCTACAAAATATCATTGGGAAGAGTTCTTAAAAAATTGTGAGATCTTTTGATTATGTTAATGTAGATATTGCCAGTTCACTCTATGAAAATGAACTTATGTCATTTATTATAGAGTTTTTCTAGATCTCATATAGTTTTTTTGGATTAAATTAAAAATTACATTTGTTCAACTCTTACCATATTTTGTTGGAATATAAATCCAGTTCCATTTCAGTTTCTTAATTATTTCATTGGTCTTAATAATACCTGATGATATTCTTAAGAGCATATTTCATTTTCGAACTCTACTTGTTAATCTTAACATGCATTTTTATATATATTTCTATGTGACTTTATGTCTCTGTATTGCCCTTTTATTAAGTGTTCAAATATCATATTTCTAAGTAAGCATTGATAATGCATAATTATTAAAAATCTTATAATTCTTCTTAATATTACATTATTTTTAACTAAAGAATTTGATGCATTTCATTTTAAGAATAATTTTATCCATTATGTTTTCATTGGTGTTAATAATTTGACCAAGTTATTTGGGCATCCTAGTTCTATATTTCTGCTTTCATATGATAAATATTATAACCCTCTGAGACTCGGAGACTGCAAAATTTAATGATTTAAAAATTTTTCATTTATTTAAATTTTGTTTTCCATTTAAATTTCTTTCAGTAAAACTACTGTAAAAAGTTTTAAAGAGCTAAAATCTTCTTAGTGTTATTATATAATATAATAACTTCACATGATTAATATTGTATGGAAAAAGTTGTTACTGTGATAATGTAATAACTATTGTTATAGTAAGTAGTCTTCAAAATTTGTCAATGTCCTATATCTGTCTTTTGATGCTCCAACATTTTAAGTGCTGCAAAAGAATTTATAAAGTTAGATGTCTAAAATAATCCAACCCAAAATTGCTGTTTATATTTAATGGTTCTTTTTATAGTTTCTTTTAATATATGGATGTCATCTACTATCCCATAATATCATTTAAATATTTGTTTTTTTTTATTCTGGGTGATTTGACTCTAAAATTTTGTGTGAGTTATTTCTAATAATTGTAATAAGAAAATCTTATAGAATTGAAAGAAGACTGATAAGTATGTAGTTCATAATATCTTTTATGCAACTTAAATATCATTATTCTATTGCATTCCCCCAATCATCTGGTACATCTTTATTATTAAGATACAACAATTTCTCTACTTCTTAATGTGCTTCATTAAAATATCTAACAATTCATTATTTCCTGGAATTTTTACATTCTTTATGTTTCACTTTTCATTAAAATACTTGATATTTCAAAAAGGTCTGCCATTATTGTAGTACTACTTTTTTATATTCTTTATTAGATCATGGTTCTTATAGAATTTTTACATTTCATTATATCATCTTTCTTTAATAATAGTACTATTTTTTCTTCTTATTGCTAAAGCAAATTTCCTTGCAATTTTAGGAAGTTATCTTTTAAATATTTTTATTCTCTTCTACAGCTTCCTATTATTTATGTCATCTTAACTCATTTTTGAATCAATTTTACAAAACTATAGATAATAAGTTATATATATTGTGACCCTCTGAATGGGCACAGGGAATTGAGATACTTTATATCTGTAGTGAATAGTTGTATTGTATTTAAAAAAAATGAAATAGCCTTAGAATTTTAAAAATTTTGCTGGAAATTGTTTAAATCTTTCAATGTTGATTGCTTATGCATTTAATTAACCACTTTATAAGCATTTATTATTATTATTATAGTTAATGAAATATTTAATGCAAGAAAAAGGGGTTATTTATTATAGGAATTAGTATATTTTGTTAGGAGGATGTAAAGTTATTTTATTTTAGTGTAGTATTGGTTTGAATGGTTTCCTAATTCTTTATTCATTGATACCTATCCTTTTGTCCACATTAATAGCCATTTCAATTATATTTAGTCAAGATAGTTTAATATTTACGTTGCAGTACATGTATGTATGTGTGTATTATGTTTCATTTCATTTCATCTTTTACTAACACTAAGCAATAGTACATTTAACATGAAGACATTGTTTCCATAATTATCTTTAATAATTTAACAAATAATTTTTTTCCAATGATTAATAGATATTTGGATCAGTGGATTATTTTACAAATTAAATAAATTATTAATCATTTTTGTTTAACAGTTAATTAATATTCATTTCTTTCAAGTTTGTAAAAGTTATTTTTTTTGTCTTGATTTAATTGTAAAAATCACAATGATTTTTTTTTAAAGAAAAGATTTCTTGCATATGTAATGAGCTTAAGTGTAAAAAGATGGGAGTTAACCTTTTTGAAGGGAAATTACCTTTTTGATGGGGGGGAAAGAGATATCTATTTAACAGATAGTTTTCATTAAAAATTGCTCATTATTGTTGATAATTGCAGCCAGTATATTACTCTTCCCTGCTATAATAAATATATTTTTCTTCCTGAAGTCAAATTAATTTTTAAAAAAGCTTTGGAGTAAACTTCTGAAAAAGCCATAAGAAATTCATTACAGAAAGGTCTTCAATTGGAATGCAAGGCTAGAATCTAAGAAGGTATATCAGTTTTTCATTTCCTTATCTAATTTAAACATTTGAGTTAACCACCCCCTACTTATTACTATTTTAAAATGTATATCGATAATACTAAGTTTGCATCATTTTATTTACTTATCATTAAGAAGGAAAATAAAATGCATGAACTTTATAATTATCTAACTAATCTACGTGTGTCGTATAATATCTCTTGGAAATGTGTGCAGAACAATTTTACAGAATTTATTTTAATTTTTCACTATATTTTATGTCTTGCTTTTATAAAAGTTAAATATAAAATTTAAAGAATATGTGTATTTTGATATATCATGCCATACTTAAATTTATTATGGAGAAATGACAGTATTTATTTATTCAGTATTCCTAAAAATAATATGTATTTTATGAAAAAAATAAAATGTGAATTACTTCAAATAACCATTTAAATACGTACTTAAATTGAATGGAAGGACAGGAATGTGGTGTATTTCTGGTCTCTTCAATACGATGCATTTAGAAAATAAATTATTACTAATTGTGGAATTACCAACGGATTATGATGTATTAATTTGCAATATTTAAAAATAAACTATATGTATACTAGCTTATAAAATGTCGGAAATACAAATGCTATTTAAGAAATTTATTAAGAACAATTGCTTACTTAATTTAAAAAACTACTACGGAGATGAGTTAAATAATTCTTGTACAACTGTAAGCTAAAAATGTCTTTCATATTTGTAAACTAAAAATGTCTTTCATATTTCCATCATAATAAAAAAAATTGATTACTTATGTGTGATGTAGTAAGCTCAAGTAGCTATGCTAGAACATTGGAGATGCTAGATCATATTTACGTTATGATTATTTTTTTCTGGTTATCCTACAGAAATTCATTTTATGTTCGAACTCAGTTTGGAATCTATCTCCATATCATTCAATAAACTTGGAGGAGGACCTTGCAAGTGAACTTTTTATTTTAAGTCAAAGAACAAATGACTTTTGTTTCTTTATTTCTTTTTTATTACTTGTCATCATCAATGTATATGATAGATAGATAGACATATTTATTATTATGTTTTGTTTATAATTTTGGGCTGTATGAACTCCTAGATCATCTCGGAAAGCGTACTCACGAATGGTGGATATGCTGATAAAAAAAAAACTTGATTTTATACAAATATGTTTTATTTTTCTTTTACAAAGGTAAGTGAAAGAAATATATATATTTTTTGTTTTATTATATTGTTAGAAAGAGGTTTATATTTATTTTGTATATTTTCTTATCTCAAAGTGAGAATTCTGGCCTCTAAATCAATGAGCCTATAATAGAAATAGTCTGCTAGAAATGGTAAAGAAATCTCGTTCGTAATATTTATGACTATTGAATTCTAAAGATAGCTTAAAGTTTATTCTGAATTAAAAGTTATACCTTAATGTATTATTTAATTACCGTGTTACTTGCATAATATATAACTTGGAATTGATTTATATATATATATTCTTATTCATGCGTGTGTGTGTCTGTTTTTGCACAATTATAACATTTGTTTAATAAAAGTTCAGTTTGTGAATATCTTATGTATAAATTTCGGATGTTGTCGTATTCTAAAGAATTGAATGGATTAGTAGGTTATTTGTATGTATTTATCTGCCAGCGTGTATATATAATGTTAGATATGTAGAAGAGCTTTGGGAATGGAAAGTAATCTGGATGCATTCTATGTTTGTAGGGATGAGAGATTTTGCCTAGGTAGTATATTTTAATAATTTTCCATGAGTAGAGCCTAGTTTATATTATATGCGTATTATGAAAGGATAGTTTTGAAGTTAAGTGATGTTTTTCTTACAGTCCTGGTGCTGAGGAAAAAAGTCCCACACCAATAGTGTATTTCAGAATTAGATGAATTATTGTAGAAATATTAAGTAAAAGTTTATTTGCTCCTCATGTGAATTTCCCTTGGAACTTGTAGTTTGTATAATCATGAAAATATAGCTCTGTGTTATTTAATATGTGGCCAGATAAATAGTTAAATTAAATTTTTGATGGGATATTAGTGTCTTATTTGTTGGCTAGTTTATGACATTGTCCGAAATGAAGTAATCATTTAATATTTTCTTAGTGAATGGATAGTGTGTGGAAAATATTGTTTTCTATTATTGTTGCTTACACACACACGCGCGCAATATAAACAATATCGCGGATATAAAAGTATAGAGTTATTAAAATTGAAAACGGGAAATATATGTTTTTGAAACATATTATATTCATTTAATACAGAGTTATAAATCATCAATCATTAGAATGGATAAGATTTTATTGCTATGCGTGAAAAATGTATGTAATTAAAATGATTATTTAATTAGTTAAAGAAAGTTGCTTCGTTGATGGCCAAATATGTTAATTTGATTTATTTTATTAATCAATAGAATATCCTCTCATAAATATTTATTGTGCCAATAATATAATATTTTATTTAGTTAATGATATGTTTAGATGAAACGCTTAAGTAAAGCAGGTATTCAAAGTCAGAATATAAGTTTTGTTTGTTAATTTACTTTAAAAAAAGGTCTGAATAGGGAATAATGTAATATAATAGAGATAATCCCAAACTGATGTCCAAAGTTTGTTTGAGAATTTAAAATTATTAAGACAGGTAGTCTTATTGTAAAATACTTACTTAAATTAAATTTTCAGTATAATAAATGGTTTGTTTATTTAAGAAATGTGTCTTAAGTTATTCTTGTATACATTCGTGTTTCAATTTCCACATCCCCACATTTCATACATCTATTATAAAGTAGATATATTATTTTATAGTTATAATATCAAATTTGCTGGCGTCTGACAATCTTGTTTCCTCAATCCAGACATTGCCACTTAATAAACCTATAGGAAAGGTTGCTTAGTTAATATATTGGTTAGATGATGATATGAGATTAAAATATCCCTATTTCTGTCATTATCTTATTGCTAAACACAGTACCACATTTAGTCAATTTATTTTATTACATTTTATTAGAATTATAAATTATGGGCCAATGTATTTTATGTAATTCAATTGTGTTTTTAAATTCCCTGAGATTTTATTGTATATTCCTTGATTGGCATTAAGGTAGCTGTTTAGATGATGATATGCCAAGTCATAGAATTGTTTAGTGATATAATTATATCAAGCTGATATATGTTATACTTGGATGAAGGAAGAAATTAAGTTGAAAGGATATTTTAATAGACTGTACAAATAAACATTGTGATTCTTTATCATGCAATTAGTTAACAAAAAAAGGATTTACATTATATTTAATGTTTTATAATATTTCTTCTTTCATTTACTTATAATTATATATCTTATGAACTTCCTATAACCTCCCACTGAGCTGAGCTGAATGTAGACATAGGTAAAGAGTCTCAGTAATAATTTATATCAAATATGTTGTTATATTGTTCTACTCATTAATAGAACTGGCACCCTGGGTATTTACTCATATAATGTATATGAGCGGTGTTGGGAGTGTAGGTTATAATATATATATGAATCATTTTTAAATACTTTTATATTCTCTCACTTTTTCATGTATTGGTCTGTCTCATTTGAAAATGTATTGATAGATTGCACTTTTTGCAATTGTTATAACAATCACACTGTTATTGATCCTTTTAAAGATTGAGTTATTTTCAACATCTATTGATATTATGATTTGCAAATTTTATTTTAAGTTTATTGAAGTTTCTGAATGTTAAAAGCACCAAGTATTGATATTATCTTTATTAATAGCTTTGCATTAATTATGTATGGTTATATCTATTATCAATCACCACTTCCTACATTGAATCTATTATGAAGATTGTAATATTAAAATACATATTTTCTATTGAAATATCCAATTCTTCTGTAAACTTCATTTAAATGTGTTCATATTCAATTCCAACTCTAGATTTTTTGTCATAAAAATAATTCACAATATATCTTTTTTTTTTTTTTTTAGAAATTCCACAAATTTATATCCTCTCTCATTTTTATCTTTTTAAGTAAAGTTACTCATAACACACTTTCATCTTTCAATTGTTTTCCACTTCTAGACAAAAATCTAAAATTTTTCATTGTTGTTTAGTCTGATAAAAAATATTCTGTATACTTATTTAAAAATATTTATTTTTTCATTAAATAAGGATTTTTTGAAACATAATCTCATTTTTTTCTTGTATTTGACATCTTTCATTAATTAAAATAACTAATTTGTCACTTTGTCTGATATATAATACCAAGATTCACATTATTATTTTTTCATTATAATTCATAATTAATCTCTATTTATTTCTTTATTGTCAATTCTTGTTCTACCTTTTTTGTAATTCCACAACATGTGATATTTTTTTTTTCAATTCAGATTATTTGAAAGTCATTTATAGCTATAGGTAGCTAAACAGAAAGTAACCATCAAATAGCAAACTAAAAACAATAGCTCAGCAATTCTTAGCAATTTTTCTATCTTCAGTTATTAACTACTGCCTTGATTAATAATTTTAAAATCTTTGGCATACAATGACCACAATTTACTTTCATTAGTTGTAATTGTATATATAACTAAAGAGTGAAAATTTACATGCATGTGCATTCATAAATTCTGTTTGTCGGAAATCCAAATAGTATATTTGTTAAGAACTAATAAGCATATGAGAGTGATGACCTTGGTAATTTTTAGTCTTATAGCCAGAGATGAAAACTACAAGTTTACACACCATCTGATGTATATAAGTGAGTAATTTATAATATTAATTTACATTTGAATAATCTCAAAGTAATAATAGCTACAATAAGAACAAATAGGGTAGGTATTAAAAAAGTTTCCTTTCACTATTTTAAGGTATCAATGAGAAATCAAAGAATCTTTTTTTTAATTAATAGTAAATTTCGGTAATCAGTGCATTTATAAATTAATTTGATTAATTGATAGAAGCATCATGTTTCTATTTTGTCTTTCTTAATGAATTTATCCACTCACCTTACTTAATTTATAATTTCCATTTTTTAAAATAAAAAATATCAACTAAATTTTTTTAATGCATTTTCATGAAAAAAGTAAATGTGGGTAAAAAAAATAATAATCTAAATAATATGATGTTTATCACAAAAAAGTTAATGCTAATACTCATAATAAATATTTTTTTATATTATGAAACATAAAATTGTCCATTTAATGTAATATACAGAACACATTGCGAAACAATATTTTATAGATATTAAAAAAGTGAAAGATTAGTTACTGAAGTTAATAAAAAATACCAAATACAAATAATTCAAATTTATGCCTTAACAAGTTTTTATTTTCATGAAAAAGTAGAAGATATTTATAATAATGTAAGTAGCTTTGTTATTTTATAAGTTGTCACTAAGCATAAAGCTACTTAAAGGTATCAGTATGAGATTCTCAAAGAAATTGCATTGAAAGAACTGTGAAGCAATCATTTTTCTAATTAGCAAAATTGCTTAATCATAGATTGTCCAATATCCCGATCTTTCTTTTTAATATATGCAACATAAAGTTTTTATCAATTTCTGGAGAACAGAAGAAATTTATAATCAATTCCCATTAATTTTTCTCATTAGAATTTTCCTAAACTAATCTTACTTTTTTGTTACATTTATAAGATATTATCTTATTTATTATTTGTTTATAATTTATCTATTTATTTTTCTTAACTTTTATATATATAAATTAATCTATTTGATTGTTTTTATTTTTAAATAATAGAACCACGTTGTAAAATATAATTTTTCATTTTTTAAAAATATTTTTGATAAACCAATAATTACAAAATGTTATCATAAATCGTATGACATTAATTTTAGGATTAGAAATTAGCATATAGACTAACAGCTTTCTAAAAGTTTAAAGAGAAAATAAAACTTTTACAAATTATCAGCTGCTCATACAATTTATATTTTTAATTAATTTATTTTTTATTATAATATTTTTAAATTGCATAGTGTAAATTAATCCCATTTGTGTTCTAATTTAATTTGCTAATTTATTTTAAAATGAAACAGTTGGTAGTTTAATCCCTTATTCAAGCTTTTAACATTTACATCTTGTAAAATAAGAGTGATAAAGATGTAGAAATAATTTTCAGGAGTCTTATCTATTACAGTTTCAAACGAGTTTTGTTTTCCTTTGTTCATAAATTCATTAAATTTTATACTATTTAGTTCCAGTAGGCCATTTGCAATTTATCATATTTTTTAAAAAAAATCTTTTATAATTTATCTTTTTAATGTTTTTTTTTCTTATCATTAAATTCTTTAGGAACAATTTTACTTTTAAATCCGTCTAAAACTTAATGAATTCATGTGACTTGTTGAGATTAAGAATAACAAGTCATCTGGTACAAAGACATTTTTCATCCCAAATTCTTATCCAATGACAAGTATAATTGGATCCTTTTAAAAAAAATCCAGTAGTGCCAGTCTCAAATCTTACTTTTAAATTTTAAGAAAACAGAGAAGATAAATTGCAAGTTTTGTAAGAGAAAATTTAAAGTTAATACAGTAAGTACAATGAATTGTGAGACTGGGGATAAATGACACGATTTACTCCATGTCAGTAAAGTGATTTAAAAATAAAACATTTAATACTGCTTCACATTAACTTCCGGTACAAATAGGAAACACACACTCAATTGGACGATAATGAGAGAATAGAGAGGGATTATATTTTATGTGAATTGGATAAAGAATATCTCCTGATTGGATGTTTTGTTGTGATGAATTTTGAAATTCTTGATCAAAAATTGTAATCTTTTCACTTTAGAGTTACTAATTGATTTTATTATATAAAATTATTTATTTTTGTTTATTTATATGAGCGTATCTGATCTAGTATAAGGACCTGATTATTTTTTATTATATAGTTACTTCTTATTTCTTTGCATGAGCTTATTTGATTTGTACAAGTCTCTAGCTATTTATTGACACAATATATATATATATTATATGAACTTATCTAGCTTGGATAAGACTGTGGCTATTTTTAATTATATACTTTTTATTTGTTCCTATGAATTAATCTGATTTGGTGCAAATCTCTGGCTATTTTTAATTTCTTTACTTTGTTGCAATTTTTGCCAGATGGAGATTTGATCATGCATCCAAGTATGATTAAATTTGTTTAATTTGGATATTTTATAAACCTCTTTTTTAATTGTCTAATATCCACATTGTTGATCATTCACTTGGTAAAGTATGCTTGAAAAATATTAACTTGCTCTCATCAGAATATATTTAAAAAATATATAAGTCCAGATACCCAGAAAGCATGTTTTCTGTTTGCCTGAATAAAAAGTTTAATATATAATTTAGTACTGAATATAGAAATTATATTTTGTTAGTCTTTATTAGTTTATGTAGATCATAGAGTTATTGCTGTCTTTGAATTTAATTAAAAGTTGTAGTCTCCTACTGTAGATGATTGTCTGTTTGAAACACTTCATTAAGATGATGTAAAATCCTATTTGTATAGAATTCTATATTCAAGTTTATAAGAATAAATATCATGTCAAAATATTTCTATATTTTCAGATGTTATCAACTCCATCCAGAATGTTTTTTGATTTAAAAGTAGAATCGTTATTTTCAGTGTTTTGTTGAATCTTTTTTTTTATTGTAATAGGGTTTGAATTGTTTACTTACTTCAATAGATTCAGAAAATTGAGGAAAGCAGTTATATTGCATAGAAATATAACAAATACTAAGAATATATATAAAGGTTTTATATATACATAATAAACTGCTTCTTTCATGCTTCTGAAAACTATTAGTTTGCTTCTATTTCAATAGTATAAAGAAAATTTAATATTATTTCTATACTTTTTTGTTTTTTGATAACAGAAACGTATACATACAGAAGTAATACACATTACACACACACAGTATGATTAGATAAATCGATTCACAAACATTATTCTAGAGATCAGATTCAAATACCTAATATTAAGTCCACTAAAATCAAGTTATTAGAAAATTAAACATGAAAATTAAATTAGAAAAAAATAAGTCTGGATGGATTGAAAATATTTCAATAAGGGAATAGGAAAAGAGAAAATAATAAAAGAGTAATAAATATAAAATATTATTATTATGACTGTTTCAATGATCTGTTTTTATTCAATCAGAATAATTTACACCGGCTAATATTAAGAGTGTGTGTATATGAAGTTGAAATAAATTTGAAAGTTTATAATTTGTGCATAAAAATTTTTTTTATCACATTTTGATGAGATCAATTCAAAAATGTATTATATAAATGAAAAACTTTTGAAAGTTAAATGGAAAAGTAATTTTATTAAAATATAACATGAATTAATATCAATCAAATTATGTAAATATTAATTAAAGACTGTAATATTTTTTTCTGCAATTAAAGCAGAATAAATAACTAATTAATTAAAATATTTGCTGTGCAAAAACAACAGTTAATAATAGGATATAAGAGAAATTTAAATAAAACAAGGATTTTAAAAGCAATGAAGAGATTATCATGTTTTGGAAAAAAATTGTCTCCGCAAAGAGGTGGTGCTGACTTCTTGAATAAGATACACGTGGGTTTATGATCAATTGGTATAAAGGAGACTCTATAAAGGGACATCATTTAAAGAAAAAGAAGCAAAATCAGAGCTGATCAGATTAAGATTATTATTAGGATTTTTACTACTAAGAAGAAAAGAAGTGAGAATTGAGATAGAAAATAATTTATTAGATTTTGCTATAATGACTTGCATCACTACATGCTATATATAACAAACCAAATATCTGTGAAAGAAATTTTAAGTGCTCAACATATTAAATTATGAAGAAGCATTTAAACAGCATGGTAACTCATGGAAAGATATGCTAAATATCCAGAAAATGTTATTCATTGCCATAATCATGTAGTTTTTGATAGATGAATAGATTCTTTATCTTTCAATCTAGAATATAATGCTCTAGCCTATTTGTCATCTGATGCCTGAGACATGCAGTCAGTGCTCCAAAGTCTGCTTACTTCGATGAAGATTGACTTTAATTTGGAATGTGATATTACCTCCTAATTTACTATCGGAGCATGGATACAAATCCAATTTTAGACCAGCATAAATATAAATCAAATATCTTGAAGTTATCAGAAGACTATTATGCAGATAAAAAATATTAACTTCTGATAAATATCTAAAATTATAATGTACACAAACACCCAAAATCAATGAAAGGAAATACCATTTTTTTAATTTTTTTTTTAAGACCTAAAGTAATAATTATATTATTCAATTAGCTATAAAATTTTGGGTACTTACAGATAATCCTGGACACCAAGGTTGATTACAAATAATTCCTGACAATAAAATTCATTATTATATATATATAACATTAATGCCATAATTATATATATATTCAAAAATTAGAGTTACTATCAAATATATATAGTCATTAGATATTTTAAAAGTATATAACCTTATCTAATAATTAATTTATTAATAAAAAAGTAAAAAATAAATTGACATTCAATTGCTTATGACACTTTTGTCTTTCAATTATTGCTAGGAAAACAAGTCTCTTTTTAAGACTTTCAATAATAAGTTGCAAGACATTTAAAGATCAGCTTTTCAAGGAAAAAAAAAATTTTTTTAAATTATAGGAAAATAAAAAAAGATGGAGAGAGGAGAGAGTGGTTAAGTTTTAATGTTAAAAAAATGTTAATGTCTCTGAATTATAGGAAATAAAAGAGAGGAAAGACATTTTTTTATTAATAAATTAATTATGAGACATGATTATATATATATTTTTTAAAAATCTAATGATATATATTTGATAATAACTCTAATTTTTTAAAAAATATATATAATTATTGCATTAATGTTATATATATAATAAATTTTATTGTCCTGAATTACCATAATTAATTTTAATGTCAGGATTATCAGTTAAAAACCAAACAAATTTTGTAATGATTCAAAGTTAGTTTGTTTAGAGTTTTTAATTAAATGAAATTTTCATGAGAGTAAGATATAACAAGCTTATAGTATGCTGTACCATATGACAAAATGGTTATGAATATATTTGATAATATTATTATATGATGAATTGCATATATTTAAAATAGTATGGCTTAGACATATATTTAAAAAGACTGGAAATGATATGCATGTTAAAGTTTTAATTTTAATTTATATTTAAAAATATTTTAGTTCAATCATCCATTATATATATATATATGATAACAGATGGCGTTCTACCAAAAACACCATCAAGCGTAGTTTTCTGTTTACATAAACGTCAGAGCGAGTATTCACTATCTCTAACTTTAATTCCACTTTCAGATCATGATTTCAAGCTATTTGCTATCGTCAGTGAAAGACAGGAATAAGAAACTAGATCTAAACACAAACTCTGAGCATTTATGAAACAGTTTCTATTCAGCTTGCAAGCGTGAATCTTTTAGACATGTTAATATCTTCAAACTCAGCATAGCAAGCCAGATAGCTACATGGGTCTGACATTTATGTAAACAGAAAACTACGCTTGATGGTGTTTTTGGTAGAACACCATCTGTTATCATAAATACAAGCGTTAGCAAGTTTTTTATGTGTTTTTTTGTTTTTTATAAATGTACCTTTGAGGTCTTTCTTGGTGATGCTGAACTGAGATCAGACCCATGTAGCTATCTGGCTTTCTATGCTGAGTTTGAAGACATTAACATGTCTAAAAGATTCACGCTTGCAAGCTGAATAGAAACTGTTTCATAAATGCTCAGAGTTTGTGTTTAGATCTAGTTTCTTATTCCTGTCTTTCACTGACGATAGCAAATAGCTTGAAATCATGATCTGAAAGTGGAATTAAAGTTAGAGATAGTGAATACTTGCTCTGACGTTTATGTAAACAGAAAACTACGCTTGATGGTGTTTTTGGTAGAACGCCATCTGTTATCATAAATACAATCGTTAGCAAGTTTTTTAACTTGTGTTTTTTTGTTTTTCATAAATGTACCTTTGAGGTCTTTATTGCAATGATGTATATTGCAGAGGCTTCTACTATGTGGTGATGCTGAACTGAGATCAGACCCATGTAGCTATCTGGCTTGCTATGCTGAGTTTGAAGACATTAACGTGTCTAAAAGATTCACGCTTGCAAGCTGAATAGAAACTGTTTCATAAATGCTCAGAGTTTGTGTTTAGGTCTAGTTTCTTATTCCTGTCTTTCACTGACGATAGCAAATAGCTTGAAATCATGATATGAAAGTGGAATTAAAGTTAGAGATAGTGAATACTCGCTCTGACATTTATGTAAACAGAAAACTACACTTGACGGTGTTTTTGGTAGAACACCATCTGCTATCATAAATACAAGCGTTAGCAAGTTTTTTAACTTGTGTTTTTTTGTTTTTCATATATATATAATATGTATATACACATAGACAAGACGATTGTCAATTGTTACGATAATAAATCTTGACAATATTTGTTATTTTGCTGAGGCAGGCTTTCAATGTAGTATATCTTTGTCAAAGCAAGGCTACAATGAACATTAGCACACATACTAGTATATTCACATGCAAATAAGCACAAACTAAACAGACATTGATTACCATAGGTATTACAATATTTGCATGTATATAACTGTAAACTGACTTAGAAGGTTGGTTACATCATTAGATTAAATGACCAATTCTTATTGAAAAAAATGTTATTCGCTTTTATGTTTATGAAATTCTTAGAATTAATTATGTGCAATGCTTCTTTTATTTTACTTTTTTATTATTATTATTATTATTATTATTATTATTATTATTATTATTATTATTATTATTATTATTATTATTATTATTATTATTATTATTATTATTATTATTATTATTATTATTATTATTATTATTATTATTATTATTATTATTATTATTATTATTATTATTATGATGATGATGATGATGATGATGATGATGATGATGATGATGATGATGATGATGATGATGATGATGATGTTTCAAAAAGGGGAACTTTATTCAATCTAATGATGATGATGATGATGATGATGATGTTTCAAAAAGGGGAACTTTATTCAATCTAGAAAACAGGTTACATTATTAATTTTCATTTACATGCATTTACATTGATATTTCCCATTGTATATATTGTGTCTTGGTCTCTTTTTTAAGTCTATTATTGAGGAAAGGCTGAACTATTAGAGATTTGTCCTTTGTTTTACAAGTGGCCAAGTAGCCACGTTAATGTCTGAGTGTGCTATTTTATTATCTCTGTTTTTTAATTGTGCTAACTTGTTGTGAAAAGTTTATGTAGCCACCTTGTATTATTGCCAAAAGCAAATGTGCATCGTGTGCACCAAAATGTATAAAGTACGAAGGTTGCTGTTCGGATTGTTAGGGTGGATGTCCTGCAGAATGTACTGATAATATCTTGCAGGGAGATGTTTGGTCTTCTGTATATATTTGTTATTTCATGTCAAATATTGTTTAATGCTGGGCAGTTGTATAACAAATGTTGTTGAGTTTCTTCTTCTTGATGGCATAGTGTGCAGAAGGGGTCTATTTTTGTATATAATCGTCTGTATCTTAAGAAATATGATGTTGGCAAAGCATATAGATTTAGTTTCAGAAGAAAATCAAAGAATTTGGGCTCCATAGACCATTTTTTAAATTTTTTAAGCAGCTGTCGGTTGTTTATTCTGAGCATCTGTGTTGAAATATCTGATGTATATCCTGGGTATACCATTGCATATATCTGCCGATATGAATATTTTGTTGTTGTTTGCAGTGCTATTTGAGTATGTGTGATTCTGAACTGGTTTATGACTGATGATAGATAGCAATGTGAAGGTGGAGGTGTGTCTGTGGGTGTTATTTGTATTAGATACTGGAGTTCTGGGAAATGTCTGAGGGTGGCTATTATAAGGTTTGCGGTTTTTGTATTCGAAAAATATCTATGTTGTGTAGCCACAAACCATTGTGTATTGCTGGTCGATTAAGGTGTTTTGCAGATATTGACACTGTCTTTCTATTCCATAGAAGTTTATTGCAATATGAAGAGATTTTGATGTAAAAGCTTTTGAGAATTGAATTATGGGAGAATAATAGATAATCTTGGTGATCACCAGCTGATTGAACAATTGCACTTTAGCATATATTGAGAGGTATGCTTTTGATAGAGAGGCAGTGATTCGTTCTGCTTCATCTTTTAACTTGTTCTGGATTTTTTGCCTCATTGTGTTTGTTCCCATGTAGAAAAGAAAGCCGAGGAAAGGAGATGGTTTGCCTTGGAAAATTTGCATGCATGGCTTACTGGTGTATAGAGACCAAGCAGCAGTCTTGTTTTGATTAAATTTTAGATGATGTGTTGCTTGAAAGTCTTGCAGTATTTTCTGTAGTATTGGTATCTGTTTTCTTGATGGTAGGAAGACTGTGATGTCATCCATATATGCAATGCAGGCTATATTTTGTGATGTGCCTTGTATCTGGATGACTTTGATACTCTGCTGAATTTTGAGTATGAGTGGGTTGATGTAAAAATTAAAGAACAGTGAGCTGAGTGGTGAGCCTTGGGATATGGATTGTATGGGAATGAATGACGGAGAATTTTTGCCATTGAGTGTGATATGTATTTCTCTGCTAAGTAGTAGGTTTGTGAGCAGGTACAGATGAGTTCGTGGAATTGTGGTATCAGCTAGAATATTGATTAATGTATTGATGTCGACTGAGTCAAAAGCCGCTTCTATATCAAGTTGAACTGCAATTGGTGCATACTTCTTTCTGTCCCGTACTGAGTTAATAACTGTTTTAAATATCATTGCAGTCTGTGCAGTTGATGATTGCTTCCTTGGAAACTGGCTGTGTGAAATTAGTGGTAGAATATATGGCTCTAGGCTGTCTTTGAGTACTTTTTCAATTATTTTAATCATAAGTGGCCCCATTGAGATTGGTCATAGGTTGGATAGTGTTGATATGTGGACTTCTTTCTTGTTGAAGGGGACTATTGCTATTGGATATAAACCTTGGATATTGTGCAACTTCTGTGATAGCTGAGATGTGCAAAGACAAATTTGTGTATTCCATGTGCTCCTGGGTGACATACAATAGGTACTGTTGCTAGTTTAGTAGCAAATTCTGTGATGTTGTATGGGGTATTTGTTTCTGGTTATCCAAAGACATTAGAATTATATTTGACCAGGTGGTATGCTTGCAGCTTTTGTTTGAAATGCTGATAGATCGATTTTAACATATTATCTCCTGCATATGTGAGCCCTTGCTCTGTGAGTGCCATTGGTACTCTGACAGTGGATGGGTAGCCCAAGGCCCAGTGAATGTATTTTCTTGTCCATGTGTGTTGTTGCCCGAGGCAGACTTTACTCTTTTTTATTGCTAGGTAGTTTTTCAGATGGTTACAGATGTTATTGTATGTTTGTGTAAGCCTGCGTATATGTTGTGTGTGTTGGGTTTATCATTGTAATTCTCTTATGTATTTCATCAGCCAGAGCTAGCAGTCTTGAGGGTGGGGGGGATTTGTGTGTAATGTGATCTATATTAAATGATAAAATGTTTATGAATGCTAAGTATTTTTGAATGGGATTAAGTTGCATATTTTTGATTTTGTGAAGCATTATATATGTTTCTGAAAAAATAAATTCTGGGGTAGAAGTTGGAAGTAGAATTCTGATTGTTTTACCATGTGTAAGTGCAGTTGTTTGGATTTCTGTCAGATTAATTAGTATGGTTTGTGCAGAGTGATCAGAGAAAGGCGATGGGTTGATGTTTAGGCTGATTTGATGGTGTAGCATAGGTGAATAAAAGCACAGATCAATTCTTGATGTATGATGTCCATTGTGAAAGGTGACTGCATCATTTGACAGAAAACCCTCTGTACTCATAAGTGGAATTGATATTTGATGCAGCCACTTTAAAATAAACGCTTGATATTTCATGTTGAAATCCCCCATTAGCATGGTTGGATGTGAATTAGAGCCAAGTAAGGAGTTTATGTTTAATATAATATTTGAGACAATTGTATGACCTGGTGGAATATACACAAATATAATGTTTAGTGTGATGATTTGATGACTAAATTATTAGTAAATTTGCATCTATATATATGATTTTGAATGAGTCAAATGGACAACTTTGTGTTATGAGCAGTCCAGTACCCCCTGAGGGAGATGATGTGTCTCTGGAGCATGCACAGTAGCCTTCTCTACTTAGATGTACTGAGGGGTTAATTTGTGAGCCACTATATATTTTAGTTTCTAGAAGTCCTAGTATATGAGGTTGTGTAATCTTTATCCATTGTTGTAGCTGGTGTATTTTGTTGACTGAGTTGAGCCCTCTGATATTAAATGCTGTTATTTTTAGCTTCATTATCATGATTGGCTGTGAGTTGGTTTCACAGTGTGTTGAAGTTTGCGTGAAGCTTTTGCATATTCTCTAGTATTTTGTGAGCAGTTACTAGTGGTTTGATTACTATCCAGCTCCATAGGTATTAAGTTCTCTGCCAAGTGTTCAATCATTTCTGTTAGCATATTGTTTTCATCTGTTTTGGCTCTTTTTGATTTATTTCTCCTTGGCCGACTAGATTTTTGGACTTCTGTTGGTGTTGTTTCTATGGAAGGGAGGCATGGGGTTAGTGACTCTAGAATATCTGTGGATGTTTTGTTTATAATTATATGCGGCATGCTTGTTTTGGGAGAGTTGTATGCATCATTAGATATGTCTGGATTTGAGTCCGACATGTTATTGATTGGTATGCCTGGTGTTTGTGATACTTCAGGTATGATTTGTGCTTGATTTTGATCCATTTGATCATCAGTGCTTTCATTTAATTTATTCAAGCTATCTGTTGTAGTTTCAAGTATATTTGTGTTTTCTTCTGCATGTTTGTTTTTACTAGCTTCATTTGTACTGTGATTATTTTCATGTTGATTGTTTGAGTTGCTAGTGTTATTTTGTGTGTTGTTGTTTTCTTCATGTAGGGATTGGATGTGCTGATTATTTGTTGTCTGACCCTGTGTGAGTTGGCTATCCATGTGGCTAGATGACCACGCTTGCCACAGGCATAGCATTGTGGTTTTAAACCTCTTATATATAGGCACAGCATAGCTTCCTGATCAGCAATTTGTGTTGTTATAGATTCTGGGTCAATGTCTTTGTGTAATTTTAACTTAAAATCATAGCTATTGCTGTATATTGGTATTGGTGTGTCCTTGAGTTATATTGGTTGAAATGCTATAACCTTGCCAAATAGATCCATCATTTTTTGAAAGTCTTGTTTTGTGTATCCAAAGTATGTATTTTTAATTATTCCAGTAATTTGGTTCTGTCGATCTTGATCGACTATAACAATCGCGTAATTGCCTAATGTTTTAATTTGGTTCTGAAATCGGTTCTTTTGACTAATATCAAGAAATTTGATTGCGAGGTATCTGGGATTTGGATGATCTGCGATTCTTATGATCGTTTCCCACAGTTCATTTAAACACACGTGGAAAACGATACAGCGATATATTTGCGTCTGTGCCAGATATTACTATCGAGTTTGGTGAAAAAAATCTTTTGAGCGATGTATAGAGTCCCTGCGGAATCGTGTTGTTAAAATGTTCATTAATTGTTTCTAGCATATTATCGGTCCAGTGTGCAAGGGGAGGGTCTTGGTTTACCTGTATCTTTAAATCTAACTGTTTTATGTCGTTCGGATTTGTTTTTCTAAATCTCGGAACTATTTTATTATTTATTGTAGTCGTGAAATTCTTTGAACTTGTTGCTTGCATGTTAGTTTTTGCGACCATGGCGTACAATTTGACGGTGTCTAAATTTTTACGCATTTCAGCGACTATATTGACGCCAACTACTCGATCATGCATAGCTGTCGTCTCCATTTTTTTTTAAAAAAGAAATCTTTGGCTTCAAAAATATTTATTTTGTGAAATTATATATATTGTTTTGATTTTATATTGTGGCATTATTATTGGTTTTTTGGGGGTTTGAAGCCCAACTACTTTAATATTACTTACCGGCAATATCAGGATTTTCTGCTACTACTACTACTATTATTATTATTATTATTGTTATTATTATTATAAACAAATAATTTTAGCATCAGCAGGTTTAAAAGAATGACCAGATTTTTTCTCATTGTCTACAGTTAGTTACCCAGATGTATATACTATTGCATTTAGCTGTATTATATAGATGAGCATATGGAGCAATTCTAGATTTTAAAAATACAAAAATACTATTGATTATGCACAAAGACTTTAATATTGGTTTTTGATGCTCTTTATTGCTAAATAGACTTATTATCAATTCTAATGATAGAATTAAAAATAATGATAAAATTCAATTTTCATATGCCCTTGAATGTTAATTTTGCAATATCAGATATTATGAGGAGATATATGCAAACTTAAAATCTAGAATCACTCAGCATGTTCATCATATAACATAATTAAATGCAATAGGGTATATAGTTTGATGTTTGTTGGCCATAAAAAAAATCTGGTTATTCTATTAAATCTGCTGACAGTAAAATTATTTGTTTAGAAAATAATCATAAAAACAATGCAAAATAATAAGGGGCTTGTCATATAATTAATTCTAAAAACTCCATAAATATAAGAGCCAACAGCATTTCTCTCAACAAGAACTGACCATTTAATCTAATGACATAGACAACTGATACATTATTTACCAGCTATACACAGACAAATAAATATGCTAGTATTTATTGTAATCAGTGAGTAGTTTGGGTAATATTTATATGCATGTGAATATGTTAATATATATGCTAATATTCATTGTAGTCTTGCTTGGACAAAAATACGCTACATTGTATTGAAAGCAAAATAACAAATATTGTTAAGATTTATTACTGTAATTGTCTACGTGCATTGATAGAATACATTCTTACATGCATATATATATATATATTCTAACAAAATGAAATGATGATGCTTAATAGGGTGTCCACGTTGTGAGCCAATTGTAAGTAAACGAAAAGTTTCTAAGTATAATTGTAAGTACAATTAAAGATATCTAAATACCATTTCCTTCGTGTGACCGCATTGTAAGCCAATTCTAACAAATGAAAAGTTATGCTTTACTTTGTTAATTTTATAAAAACTTATCAAATTGATATAAATGTATTTTGTAATCTTTTGATCGGTCATCCACATTGTCTTTCAAATATAACTAAAACGATTGGGAGAGTTTACAAATATAACATATATTATCGGACGGTTTAAGCTAAGTATAATTGTAAGTACAATTAAAGATATCTAAATACCATTTCCTTCGTGTGACCGCATTGTAAGCCAATTCTAACAAATGAAAAGCTATGCTTTACTTTGTTAATTTTATAAAAACTTATCAAATTGATATAAATGTATTTTGTAATCTTTTGATCGGTCATCATAACTAAAACGATTGGGAGAGTTTACAAATATAACATAAATTATCGGACGGTTTAAGCTAATTATAACTTTATTCAAATCTATATGGCATTTAAACAGTTGCAGCTAAGTTGCATGCCAATTGTAATATTTTAAGGATGGATCGATGGATCCTTCAGTATTCCCAGCTAACACTATTTCTAAAGCCTACTGGGATGATGATGATGGTACAGAACATCTATAACCTTATTTTTTGCAACTTTAATAAAATATGAAGGTTAAATCTCATTTCAATAACCTTCAATAATAATATTTAATGAATGGGTTAATAAATAATCAATCGATTAAGAGACCACTGAGAATGTTTTAAAATTAATAATATTAATATTCCTAGAAATTCTTGGTTATTCTCAGCACGCTACCCATTCACCATCATTAAAGCTATAATTAAAATTTTGTTCCAATTACAAAGTCCACCTCCCTGATCCACCCCTCTATCAACTTCACATCCATAGGCCTATTATATTATTATCTATTTTCCTATTAAATTTTCCATTCTGCTAGCTCATTTCTCCCATTACAATCTCTTCTCAGGAGTTTTTTTTTAAAGAACAATTAGGTGTGGAAATCGAATAAGCTGCGATAGATTATTGGTGATAAACACTCTTCTCATGATGACCTCCAAAGTGATCTTGGGCTGTCTTTAGTGCAGTTTAATATTTATTTATATTAAAGCTCAGAATAATTTAAGTTTATTAAATCTTTTAGAAATACATTATAAACATATTCACAATTATAACAAAATTATAAAGACGTGCATCTAGAGAGGTGTTTGAATATAACGGATGGGGAAAGGATTTTATGCCCACCCCCTGCATTCCCTATCACTTAATAACCATCTCTATTCATAATTTATAATTCAACTATATTAAATTATTTGGTAATCTTGGTTATTTCCGTGCCACATAAGCTTGGAAAATTAACCATTTTAAATAAACTTTACCGCATATTTACGAAAATGATGATTCAAATATTAATAATAATATATTGATGCATGATTGGATCTGAGATGTCTAGATAATAATAACCCACAAAAACATTGAGTCGTATGCAAATTTTATTTAAAACAAATAACAAATTTTATTGACATACATAATTCAATACAGAATATACACATTCACTTGATGACTCACATGGCTTCCTCTGAACTACAACCATATTATGATATATATATATATATAAACACATAAATATTCCTAAATCAATGGATAATATCAAGAGGTTTAAAATATCAATATTCATTTTCTAATTATCAGGGAATCACGATTACCATGGAGTAATATTAATATCAAATAGAAGAAAAAAATTTACCTTCACATATATTATATTTTCGTTTTCATTTTTATCCTAGATATAGTGAATACTAAATTTCTTCCCGTGTTTAATGCTTTTAAATTACTGATCGGTTTTAGAGCTAATTCTTCCCATAATAAAATTTCATAATTTTATTTAACTATTTTAATTTAACGTTCCTTCACAAATTTACTAATTTTATTTCATCATTTTGATCTAACATTCCTTTGCCCTAATCTTTACAATAGAGATATTTTATGTATGATGGGATTAAGTTAATGCAAACAAATCGGTATCTAAATCAATCATCATCATACATGCACATACTCTATACTCATGTTCTTATGACCATAATAATATTTTAATAATATTACCTTTTCAGCGAAGTTCTCAGCTGGCTGTGGAAATATTTATTAGATAATTTCATATATGCATTGCTTACACTTACAACATTCGTAGGTTTAATTTAACCCTTTAATTTTAATATTTATTAACTTTATTACTCTTGGATCTAATTGATAAATTAAACTAGATCAACAATCAATATTCAAGTACACCAATCACACATACATTATCTGCATTCATCCTGACATCAAACTGAGTTTTGCGACCCTGTATCATCATTTATAAATAATGCTTAATAATAGCTATCTGTCATACACCCGTAAGGAATATCAAACATTAACATGAGGCAGGCAGTGACCCGAAAAAGAAAAAACCTTTTCACTAAGGTTGAGATATTACCTCTGACTATCAATAAAGAAATCTTACGGTGTAGAGAATAACCAAGTGGAAAAAAGTCTTCCACTGGGTTTAAATACTTTATAAATATAGCATAATATCTTAGTGAGCTACGACTTCACTGGCTTGGTGGAGACCCTTTGTCCATCCACATTATATACAGGTCAAAACATCAACTTCTACAAGTAAAACTTTCATATCTACAATATTCTTGTGTTAGTGCACTGGAATATGAGCCAACAATTTTTCCAAGCATTAATCAGCTTGTCTCTGGCCTTAACTTTATGATAATAATAATAAGAAATAATAAGAAATGCGTATTAAATTTTTAAAACTATTTTCCTGCACTTTTATAAGATAATGATGATTTTTAGCTCAACAGCCACACAATTTTATAAACATAGCAATAAGTCTAAGCATTTGACAATAACTTCTGATCCAATTCATTCAAAACATTTCCCTTAATAATTATCTCTCTCTTTTTTTTTAAATGTTCGTAAAGCATTTAAAATAAGGCACATACAGAATGACTTGATATTTTTCACCTGCCCCCAAAATGATAATGATAATAAAAATCCTTTAAAATAAACACATACAAAATGATCTGACATCAATATCTCTACCCCCAAAATAGCAATTATAATTCTGACATTAATTAATTTTAAATGGATATATATGATAAAACATAAAGAAAGAAATTATTTTTCTTTTTCTTTTTTTTTCTAGATTAAATGTTCTACATGAATAGTGAATAATAAAATAAAAACATATATACTTAAAGAGTTCTTTGGAAGTGTCCTTCAAGTTTCTCATTTCCATTTTTCCTTTTCCTTTTCTTCCTTGATTTGTGTTTATATGAGCATGAGTTTATGTAGAAAAAGTTCTTCTGATAAAGTTCTCCAATGCTATCAGATATATGAATTTTATGCTGCTGAAAATATTTCCTTATTTTGATTTTATGTGGATTACAGCTGAACAGAATTTGTATAAATCTCTAAAGATATACATCCACTTCTTGTTGTCCTTTTTTCTTTTTTTTTAAAATTCATTTAGTATTCAATTGAATGCTTTATATATGAAATCAAATTTAGATTTTATTTTCTGTGGTTTAAATTTTACCATTTGCCAATTTGTCATCAATTAGTGCAAGACAATCATGACCGTTGATTAACTTCAGGAGATTAAATGTGTATCCACTTAAAAACTTATTTGAGAGACATTTTCTTTTCTTCTTATAATATTAAATTTGACAAAGTTATTTTAAGAGACAAACGATTAATTTACAACAAATGATTTCTTTTTTTTTTCTTAAAAAAAAAAAATTTCTTTTTAACTTTATAGCAAAGTTTCTTTATAAAACCAGAGAGAAAACTTGCAACAGAGAGTTTCAGATAAAATAGCCCCCTTCTTTCACAAAACAGCAAAGCTTTTATAGAGTCTGCCTTTTTTACTCTCCTGCTTCCCCCATCATGAAATTTTATTGACCCTTGAGATCTGGTCAGTCAGTTTTTTTAATTAATTGACTCTTGTTTTTTTTTTTCGTTCTGGTTATTTTAACCTTTTGCCCCTTTGAAAAAATCATGCCAAATTTACATCTGCATTTTAACAGATATAATCACCAATTAATTCTACACTTAAATTCCTTTCTCATATATATATATATATATATATATCACTTAAATCATTCTGATAATTTACTGGGTAATATGACACACATGGTAACCACACCAAAGAACAAAAGACAGAAAGCTCTCTCTTCAGAATAAATAACAGAAAGCTCTCTCTCCCCCTTTTTACTTTTTCTACTGGAAAAATATATAGCAGCTCAGCTTCAAACCCAGAATTTTTAACTAAATTTTGGCTGTGAATAATAAATTATTAAAAATGACTTAATTTCTTTTTTAAAGATTTCCTCACAAAATGACAAGGAATGATTATTATTTAATTGTGAACTTCATAATTAAAATCCACAATTAGATTAAATACACACATATGTTTCACATATACAATTCTTTAATTAAACTGATTTAATGTTTTAATCCTTAATTATTATTATTATTATTATTATTTTATAATCTCATGAATTATTTATTTATAACTTATAAGTGTAAAACCATGACCATCCATTATCACTATCTAACAGTAGTTTTCACAAGTTGCACATCCCCTCCTTCTTTTCACTCAACTATCAAATGATATATAAATCTTGCTTTTCTAATAAAATATATCTTTAATACCAAATTGACCTATAAATTAATGTTAAATAAAACAATTTTTTGGTTAGAAATCTTTTAATGACAACTGTTTAGATTGCCTACCAAGTAAGATGTACACAATCCCTATGAATATGGGTTCAAACCTAGTCTTGGCTAAAAATTTTGTTTATTAAAGAAAAAAAATATATACAAACTATGAGGAAAATTTTTATTGAACCCCATCTTGCATAGTTAACTAAAAAAAATGGAGTCTTGGGCAAACCCAAGGGCTACAATATATATATATATATATATATATGATATATATATATATATATATATATATATATATATATATATTTCATACTCTGTAGTCAAGTTGCAAGCTTTAAGTGTCCATATATATTCAATGGACCATTAGTAAGAATGGATTTCCATTCTTGATATTTAAAGGTGTGAAGGTTGCCTTGACAGCAGTGAGAAATATTGATTACTATATTTACTGTGAATATTTAGGTGGTTACTGGTTGGTATCTAATTACATCATTATCCCAGATTAGCTTTAGGCACTATTTCGCTTATTATTTCTAAATAATACATGGGCAATTTAAAAGTATTGCAGTTTGTAATGTTATAATTGACTATTTATTAGTCTGCATTACAGTGACATGTTTATTTCATGTTTAAAGAGTTTTATTTAAACTTCATTGTATCAATATTTCGTACTCTGTAGTCACATTGCAAGCTTTAAGTGTCCATATATATTCAATGGACATTAGTAAGAATGGATTTCCATTCTTGCTATTTAAAGGTGTGAAGGGTTGCCTTGACAGCAGTGAGAAATATTGATTACTATATTTACTGTGAATGTTTAGGTGGTTACTGGTTGGTATCTAATTATATATATATGGGTGTATATGTAACTATGTGTGTGATATTTTATAAATCTGTAACAATAAAATTTGCTATTATTATATGAAAAAAAGTTTTATTTTTTGTGTCACTTTTAGTTAGGGTGTCCCATTCTTATTACCTATTTAAAATCATTAAATTCTTGGCATCAGTATTCATTCTCAGTACTAAGTTGTGGGCAGGAATATTAATAGAGAGAAGTTAAGAGAATTATAATTAACAGTAGCTACATCAATCATTAGTGGTTATTCTTATATTGTGAAGTGATTCCCAAAGAAAATATTTAATCATTATATCACACCATTAAACAATCAATATAAAAGACCCTTGAACTGAGAAGCAGAGAGTGGTTTTCAAAAATTGATGATCATCAAATATAACAAGTGCTTATAGGAATAGCAGTTAACATGGCTTTCATAGAAATGGTTATATGGTTTGATTATCATTTGTATTATTAATAAAACATCTAAGTTAATAACATATTTATCTTTCAGTATATTGGTGAAAAAATATTCCGCTACATAAATAAATAAAAGCATCTTTTAAAACAATGTATATGAATTTTGTTTGTGGAGTTTCATATCTGTTATTATCAAAGAAACACATTTGTTTCCACATATTTTCTTCCTGAATGCATGAAATTCATTATAAATTAGAATCTTAAATTTAAAGTACTGTATTGCATTTAGCTATAGAGAGATAAATTGTAATCCACATATTTGGGAATAATATTTTTGATTTTATGGAACAAAGAAACTGAATATTTCTTCAGAAAGTAATTGTACTCTTAGAAAATTGAAGATAATACTTTGAAACTTAGAATTTTTCTAATAAGATTTGTTTCTAAATCTACATTTTATATTATTTATCAATTCTGTTTTTCATTTATATTATTATTTTTGTCTTTCATACTACATCTTTAATATACTGTCTTTTTAAAACTATTTATATTTAACATACAGGTATATCTATTACTTTCAATTAGAAAGATTTTTATATAAAAATTAAATGCGCTTTGTGTGTCCTCTATAATGTAGTACTTATGACAAAATATGAACTATCAAGTATTTATATTTATAAATTATTAAAATAAAATATAGTAGAAACAATTATTTTATTACTAAAATTTTATTTAATAAAATATTTCATATACATATTTTAATTAATAAACAATGTTGGTCAATGCTGGATAGTTGTTCTGGAGCACTCAATCTATAGTTAAGTGCAAAATATTCATTCACTTATCTAAATTAATCTCTTTTTCTCTCTTCAGTTTTGCTCTTTACATTTAAAAACTTAAGCCTGACAATTTCAATTACTTGTAATTTAAAAGAAAATATTAAACCAAAAACATATATTAATTAATAATTCATCAAATGTGTATGTATTACTTTCCTATATAAAAGTTATTTTTTGTCTCATAGTCTTCAGTCCCTCTCTGAGTTTTCTACTTAGTTTACAGCCTTTCTCAATTATGTTTTTGTAGATTTGAGACATTATTGCATATAAACAATGAGGATTGCCAATTCCTCTACAAGCTTTATGATAAATGCTTAGCCAGAGCCAGCACTTAAAATATCTCTGTCATGAACCCCCCCCAACCCCTGACCATGGTTTCATGCTTTGGCACTCCTCAGAGAGGTGTTAGGGTAGGTTCAGACACTAGAAACTTTGTGTTGGTATTTTTAGATCTAGTGTCTGAACCTACTCTGACACCTCTCTGATGAGTGCCAAAGCACAAAACCATGGTCAGAAGTTTGGGGGGGGGGTGTTCCTGACAGAGATATTTTAAGTGCTGGCTCTGGCTAATCATTTATCATAAAGCTTGTAGAGGAATTGGTAATCCTCATTGTTTATAACTTACAAGCTTAAGAGATAGGGTCATGTGATCTATGACTCTTATTTTGATTATTGCATATGTTACAGAGTTTTTCTGCACTAAGCTATAAAAATTTAAAAGTTTCATAACAATGGCCTTAAAATGCAAAGCTTCAAATAACTGATTCTTCATGGAGATGGTGCTGCTATGCTTTTATTTTCACTCTTTCCAGCTATCTGTAGTACTATTTTGTTACTTTTCTGTTCAATTTATAGTAAAAATGAAAAATAAAACAATATTTATTTATTACTTTAAAAAATCTGAAGATATCAGTAGTCCATAGACTAGTCTACAGAGAAAAATTAGAGATGAGCTGACAAAAGTCATGAAGGTCACTGTTTGTGATATTTTTTTAACTTTGCCATATAAATATTGGTAAACTCCTCTTTGATTGCTATTGGTAATGAGCAAAAAAATGTTTAATTTCATAATTTATTTAATTAAAAAAAATAAATAATAAAACCCACAATACATAACCAATTTATTATTTACACACCTGTATTAATATTTTTTTTTCAGAAAAAAATTACATCATTCTGAAATTCTTTAGAAAAGCATTGATGGAATTATATAAACTGTTTTAAAGAACTGTACATTTTTTACTTAATATTTTTTTTCTTTTTGCAATTATTTGTTATTAAAAATAAAATCTATAATCTTCGTAAATTATTGTTATCATATAGATGTGTTTACAAGGAAATGGTCTCAGAAACAGATAAATATCTTTATAAATTAGAACACATTCATATTTAGTATAGAACTATTATTTTATTGGTATAAATATTTGTTCTTAAAGTAAAGTTGTTATACATTTTTGATTAATAATTAAGATTATTTATTTATATAATAGTAAGCTTTGTTTATCTTTAAAATATTTTATGATCTTCGATGGAAATATCTTTCTTAGATACGTAATGTTTTATAGTCATGTAGAAATGCATTCGGTGGCAATATTGTATGGAGAAAGTTGCTACTGTATTAATCATTTTTACCCTGATGTCACTGGAATTTTCCCCTTTACAATATCCAAATTGCATTTTGATCCTTGAATAAATTGATATAACATTAACTTTTACTCACCTGACTCATATATTAATTTTTATTTATATCATTTGCTCAAAGATTCATTTTTTCAATCTGCAGCAGATTTTTACACTTAGATAGCAATTGTTCCCAATATCTTTTCAATGTGAGCAATACACTTAATCCATTATCTATCTCCACAATGATCTCAATTTGCATAGGTTCACAATTAATATATTTTGGTCTAAGTGTCTTTTATGAATGTTTTTCATTTGTGCTATTTTAATGCTTATTTTATTTTGGCCACTAGTTTCAATTGATTCTGCTAATCTTTACTTTTATAATTCTTTTATCTTGTTTTTTCACTTGGTGCTATAAGCTAAATGCCTTTCCTTTCTGAAGCAATAACATTTTCACCTGTTATAAAAGTTTTTTTTACTTGTGACATTTTAATTTTATAGCCTATTTTGTTTTGGCCATTAGGTGTAATTGACTTCAGCTAATCTTTTCAGCACAACATTTATTTTTATAAGATCTTGAAACTTGCTTTTCTATTTGCAATAAGCAATATTCCCTTCCATTCTGAAACAATAATTTTCTTACCTTGTTAGCATCAGAATATTTTTATCCAGAGTTTTCTTGTGTTTTTTTTCAAGTTTTATTAATGAAAGCTGTCTGTTTTTTGATGAATTATTTTAGAATTTCCTTGCATCTTATAACAGCAATTTATATACCAAACCTTTTCTTATTACATTTGAAAACAGGAGATCAACATAGGATAATAGTTGTTTTAATTTCATCAGTCATTTCTCACATAAATTGTTTGAAGAAGCCTTCTTCCATAAAATTTTCATATACTATATTGCCTTTTAGCTAGATCTCTGAGAAATAATGTATTCTCTTATGTCCTCACTTTTGAATTGCTTTCTATTTCTAAAATTAGTTTAACTATATGTTTTACAGTGTTAAGATATAGAGATTAGTTCTTCATAAGTGAGATTGGCAGTATTTTGTGGTATGCATAGTTTATTAGCAATTTTGATCACTTTTTTTCTCTCTCCAAAACATAATAATGCATATATTATTGACATATTATCAACAGTCTTATTTAATAGGAAAGCATTTTATACCCTTGTCTTATACAAAGACTGTTTGGTAAAAAAACTGACAATAAATGTTCATCTATTAATGGCATTTTTTCCTCAGTTTGTATACATTCATAGAGATACTTTACAAAACAATTCTGTTCCAATGCAATACTGGCAATAGAGCGATCAACATAATATAGAACAGGTAGTTGTTTGGCAAATTTTGCACCAGGCAAAATGTTAGACTGATAAATTCAGAATAAATTTTTTCACATCTCTCTCTCTCTCTCTCTCTCTCTCTCTCTCTCTCTATATATATATATATATATATATATATATATATATATATATATATATATATATATATATATATATATATATAAACTATTTTAATCAAGCATATGTGATAATTATTGCAGGTCAAATATGTAATGTTAGGAATAAAAATACTTCACAAAATAATCATATCTGAATATGTTAGTAGGACATATTACAAGCAGATTTTATAGAATCATTTTGCAACAATATATCTTTTCAAAATAATCACTTCTTACATCTTTTAAGCAAAAATATTTATTATTATAATAACAGTTTCGACTGTAAATATACTTGCATATATATCTATTCTTAGGTATATTAATGCCAATCCATTTTGTCAGATAAAAGATCTCTTTTGTCGGATCTTCTGTTGTATATATTATAAATAAATCAAGCATTGACAGGTGAAAAAACAAACTTTATATTAGTGATACAATCATTTGAACCAGCTTACCCCATTTTAAATATTAATTTAGATTAAATATTAATAATTTGAATCGCACATGTAATAAAATTTATTACATTTAATCTAAATTAATATATGAAATGGTAAGCTGGCTTGATTGATTTGTAAACAAAGAGTATCTCTAATATAAATTTTCTGTTTTTTCGTTTGTCATGCTTCATTTATTTACATTATATACAATCAAAAGTCAGATGAAAAAAATTGATTAATTTACAATATACACAACGAAAGTCAGATGAAAAATAATTAATTTATTGACAATATATAGAACCGAAAGTCAGATGAAAGAGATTTTTTTTTATCTGATAAAATGGATTGGTATTAATATATGTAAGAGTAGATGTATTTGCAACTATAATTACAAAATGATTTTTTAGAATCTGCTTGTAATTTGTCCTATTAACATATTCAGACATGATTATTTTGTGAAATGTTTTTACTCTTGACATTACATATTTGATCAGCAGTAAAAATCATATATGTGTACTTATAATGTTCAATATGTATATAAATATATGGAAAAATTTTACTCTGATTTTATCGATCTAATTGCCTTGTTCAAGCCTTAACACCAACACTTTTCCTGGTGATATATTGACCAAAATTTATCAACAGTAAACTGCTACATGACATGCTGCCTTACTCCATTACAATGAAATGTGCTCTAGGGATATGTTAACTGTAGCAGTGTTATACTGGGTGTATGAGTGTTAAGTATGGACTAAACTCAATACATGGCCAGTTTTATTCCTGGATTGCCAAACAAACACAAATAAGGAGAGAGCATGGAAAGAAACTAAATTGTGGAATAAACTGCTCTATAAATTCCAACCCTTTGCCTTAATGGCAATGATAGCATGAATATATATATTTATCAACCACAAATTATTAATATAGAAAAGTAATTTAAAAGTTTACACAAAATGAAAATAAAAATAAAAATCTATATGACCATAAGTTGTTTCCCTCTATCCATTTGAAGGGCTATAGATGATGGAAGTCTGAGATACCAGCTGCTTCTGTAAAGTTCTTTATCTCTTCCATCACAAACTATTTTTAATTTATTTAACCTTTCCAAGTGTCTGAACAAATACTTAACTAATGGGTAGTATAGCAATAATAATTAATACAGATTGTTTTTTAAAAACAAACCCCAGTTAATGGTTTAATTATTAATCACTTTGCAAACTGAGACTAACTTAATTCTAGAAGTCCTCTAATTGTGGGGTCTATTGCAAGGATTAAAATGAGTTCTCTAGTCTAAAGTACTTCATATGTCATAGCATCTGCCGGGACATGAACCCACAACCGTCTGCAACCAACTACTTGCTTGCAAGGCGGTTGCGATGACCTCTCAGCTAACAATGCTTGACAAGTACTTCAAAAATAATAAAAATATATACTTTATAGATATAATAACTTTCTAAAACTTGGTCTGTGATTAAAATATTATTAATTAAATCTGATTGCATATATTGTATTGCAAAAACTTAGCCTTATACATGAAACCTGAACATAGAAAGGAATGATCATCTGAAGTATTAAAAATATTATAAAAAGTTAGTTTCACAGTTATGAACTTCTCCAGAGATAAAATGTATAATAAAAATAAAAAATTCAGATCCAGTGAAATGTACATATGCATTACAGGTTTCATTAAAACTGTACTCTGAATATTAGATATATGTACAGGTAAATCTCTATTGATGCAATAAATGTTTTCTAGAACTTTATAGTCTCAAATTTTGTTACCAAAAGCAAATAATCCAAGTCTAACTAACTGCAGTGTCTTTAAATGAATGTTTTTACACCGTTTTTTTGACTAAGGTTAACATTTTTTCTAGCTTTGTGGCTTTAAAATTTTTAATCAGCTGCTTAAATTTTTTTATTTAATTTATTATGGAGTTATTTTTGCTCTCCTTTTAAGTGTCATAGCATTGGCCAGGACGCGAACCCTCAAACCGGGCAACTGCCTGCAAGTGCAAGGCAGTCGTGCTGACCTCTCGACCACCAATGCAAGACATTTTTGCTCTCCTTAAAAATTAATTTCCTAAAGTCAAGCGGGGGCGGGGTCAACACAAAATGTTTATTTCAAAAAATTGTAAGTAGTTGACTATCAGTATTTTTTCTCTCCTTGAATACTGATAGTCAACTACTTACAATTTTTTGAAATAAACATTTTGTGTTGACCCCGCCCCCGCTTGACTTTAGGAAATTATTTTTTTTTATGCATTTGTTTTTATTGCTATCGATTACTACACTGATGATATCTTTTTAGATTTAAATTTTTTAAGGAATTTTGTTTGTTGTTATTCTAAATTAATTTCTTTCCGAATGTGTTTTTCTAAAATTTTACATTATTTTTCTGTTTTGAAACATTAATTTTACAAAACATAATTTTTATATTTTTTAAATACATTAGATTTTTACCCTCCCCTCTCCCTTTGATTTTCATTTTTTACATAGGAAATGAAGGTGAGATTAATTTATTTTGATATGCGATGCGATGCATTGTGGTTTCTCTTTTATCGGAGTCAGAAATCTCTCAGCCACTATGACTAGAGAAACCTGTTAGCCATCTTACTTTATCTTTCCATTTACCATCTTAAGTTTTTCCCATATTTTTCTCTATCCTGCTCCATCCCATTTCCACAACATAATATTTGTCAACTCCAAGATCTTTATATCTAAATCCTCCTTATCTTTGTCCAAACTCAGCATAAAAAACACTTTGCTTATATTTATTTTTCCACCACTTCATTATTTGTACTCTTTCTGCTTGCAGGAATTTACATTCTATTAACAAATGCCTAATATTTTCTATGCCTTCCTTACACAATTTTCAGATTAAATCACTCACATTTTTCCATTTATGTATATAATCGCTTGTTGCTAAAGATCCTGTTCAAGCCTTAAACAGCAAACTACTTTCCTTGCTTTTATCATAAATTAACTCACACCCAATATTCTGTGTACTGCTATATATATTAAAACTCTTTTTACTTTTCATACTAGTTCTCCATTTCTCAAACTCTCTATTTTTTATTAATGCATCTATTTCTCTATCCCATTCCTTGCCACTATAACAGTCAACAATTCTCCTAACACAATCACCCCACCTTTTGTATAAGTATACTGACAAATTCTTTATCCAAATCTTCTTCATACCATAGTACCTTTCTCATCCATCTTGTTGCTTGTCCTTTACTTATAACCTAATTAAATATTATTTTGGCTATTCTCTTATTATCCACAAATTACAATCTACTGAACATTTTCATTTTGCTTTTTGCATCTCTCATACAAAAACTTGACCATCCCATTTCTTCTTGAATTGCCTCCTTTGCTGTCCACACCTCTGTATATAATGCATGTCTTCCTACTTCTCTTTATATTTTTTCTAAGTAATCTATCACCCCTTTATTAACACATAATGCATTGTTACTATATGTTAATCCTACTACTGCCACTCACTCCCATACAATTCTAGCTACATCATATTTACTATATGAAAACTATTAACTTCTTTATCAATCTCTTTCTTTTCTTTGATTCATTTATCAAATAGAGCATACATTCAGCAAGATCTTTTGATTTTAAAATACATTAAACTTTCAATTTATCGAACATATACACATCATTTTTCAGTATCTATCATTCAGGTCTGCAGCATAACTAAGAACCACACTTTTGTATATGGTAAATTTTAACACCCCACACTCTCTATTCTATGAAATAAAATTTGTAAATTAAAATAAATTTTTTCCAGTGCTTTTGCAAGAAAAACTTGAAGATATGGTTTTATTCATTTATTTCCATAAAATAAATAAAGAATAAAACATATGTTAAAATAAAACATATTAACATCTAAAAAAATAATTTTTGAAACAATAATTAAATAATATCTTAAAACAAAAATATTTATTTAATTAACTTATTCAATGCACTGAATGTCTTCTGTATAAATAACTAAATGGATTTGAACTTAGGATTTTTGTCAACATTCATCCTCTTTTCCTGCTCAAACAAACAATACACATGATGTATATTGTCATGTGTGTTGGTTGATTGAGACGAAATAGAGAACAAGTGTAGAAAAAAATCCTAAGTTCAAATTTCTCTAGTTACTTAAATATTTGTTTAGTAAATTAAAAATTTGAAATTATTTTTTTGTAAACATTTTCATATTATTTTTTGGAAAATCCTGCAAAGATACTAGTACAGATAGGAATCTGCAAATAAGTCAATTTTGCATAGCTTCCTTCCCCTTTTTGGGACAGCTCTTATATTATATAAGTAATTAAATAATATATGTTACTTACCAAATGGTATGTACAAACAGAATATGATTCTTTGGAATGCTTCACTTTTGAGCTTCATCCTGATTGCTTGCTGATCAGTAATTCATTAAAACTTAAACCTTGTTTGTTTAAAACCCATTGAAAATTTCTCATGCATAAACTTATTCATATTTTCTATTATCAAAATTATATTTCTTCAATGATAAAATATTTACACTAATATTTAACTTTTTATGTGGTGTTGTCTACTACTAATAACTATAATTTATTATATATATAATCATAAATTTATTTAAACGCACATTGATTATGTAGGTAATATTTACTAAGGCTGTAACCTCAAGAATATGCATGTAAACATGTGATATTAGGGATCTCTACAGGTCTTAACCACAAGCTTATGCTTTGGAAGAAAAGAGGGTAAGCTTGTGGTTAAAACTTGTAGAGGTCCCTAATATGGCATGTTTACATGCATATTCTTGAGGTTACAGTCTTAGTATATATATATAATCTGATATTTTAGTTTTAAATAAATTTTATTGTGACTAATACACTTGTTTAAGCCATGTAAGACCAATGGATACAGTCTGCTGTTTTAGTTGGGGTTCATATGAATTCCATTGAAACGCTTGTCATCTAAGTTGTTAGGTGTCTCATTTATGGGGCAATTCTTCTATATAGGCCCCATGTGTTTTTGAATAAGAATTTAGTGGCCAGTATTAAGTCCTTTGCCTGCAACTTTTCCAGCTGGAGGTTGAATATTCCAAATGGATCAGGTCTGGGTGTTGTGAATTTGGAACCGCATCTGGCCATCCATAGGGCATATGAGATAAATATAGCCATATGGATGACTGGGAAGTCACCGGAGTGCAAGCAGCTCTTAAGGTCTAGGATCTTGAGGAGAGGAATGCTACATTCCATACTAATGGATCTCCTGATGTCGTGATATCCTGGGCAGAGAGACATGACGAAGGTTTCATCACCTCTTTGACAGAGATAGCATGTTGGCTCTATCTTTGTCATGTATCTTCTGTAATGTAGGAACCAGCTTGTTGGAATTACGCCAAGATTTATTTTTATAATGTGATCCAAAAGCTTTGGTTCCATTACAAGGTGTTTAAAAGTTTTCATAATTCTGTGATTGGTCTGGCCTAGTTGTATTCGGATAGTTATTGGCTCTGGATTCAGTAGTGCATGTGCTTCCCAGATGTTGATCTTTTTCTGGAGGGCCAAGATGGAATTGCCGTTGTGTCTGAGAAGTTTGCTAATGATGTAGTTTATCCAGGCCGTGCGTGGAGGTGTTGGTCTATCTGTGGGTATTATGGGGTTTATTATGACAGCTGTGGAGTATTTTTTTATCAGGCTGTACACTAGGGAGTGTTGTTTCTGGTGCATTATAGTGTTTACTGAATGGAGGGACAGCCCATTGAGTTTCTTGTGTTGAAATAAACGAGCTGAGCCGATTAAAGGTGTTCGGCCCCTCCAGATGATTTGTTTGCAAATCCTTTGGATTTGGGTATTGAAGGATTTGTTAAGCGAAATTATTGGTAGGTAGTAATTGATCTTGCTCATTATTTTTGCATTTATTAGCGCTATTTTTCCTTGAAAAGAGAGATATGTTTTGGCTATTGATTTTGCAAAAAGCATAATCTGATATTTTAATTTCTCATACTTACATTGTTTATTGATCACATAACTTTAATATTTTATTGGAACCAACAAAGTAGGCCAATTTTAAATAACATGACCGATAAAACTCTTACATCCAATTCGCATTTTCTTGATAAAGTGTTCATTTAAATATTCTTTTGTTACTTTTTATCCCATTTGCATCATCTTGTTAAAATGTTTTGCTTTTAAAATCCTTTCATTAGATTTTTAATTTACAAAAAAATTGTTTACAATTTTAAAAAAATTTTTTTTTACTTATTTTCATTCAATAACATATATTTACCTTCTGTATAATTTTATTTTTTAACATTTAATAACTAAGACATATTATATATATATATATATATATTATTATGTAGTTTGATGATTAGGCATTTCACCAGGAAAAAAATTTAAATTGTCTAGCTTAGATTGTTTTTTCAATTCATTTTTAGAAGTCATTAAAATCCCTTGCCTTTTATTTGGTTTATTCATAGATTACATTATGATACCTGTTAAGATTTAAATATTTTGTTTTGGTTACATTTTCATCATAGTATGGATTGTGGATCAATTATAAGTTTTTAGATAGAAAACAAGTAAAAAGCTAATACTGCATTTAAAAAAAATTATAATATTGCTATTAAAAATAGAAAAAGCTATTTAGTAAAATGTGTAAAGAGATAATATGGGACAATAATAACACACACAAAAAAAGAGAAAGTAATACTATTAAATGTTGGCACAACATACTATCAAACCAAGATCTAACGTTTCTGGAATGGGCTCTCTTCCAGTATTCCCAAGTGAACAACACATTTAGAACTTGTAAACATTATTGATAAAGACAATTTCATCATATGCAGAATTACTATAATTATGCGGCAATATTTTTAAAATAAGTTTTTTTTAAATAAATTACTAATAATATATTTTTTATATAAATTAGAATATTTAAATAAAAATGATTGGGAAATCTAAGCATTTTTATTTACATATAAATTTTATTAATTATAGTGATGAAAGAATATTTTGTGCAATAATAGAGTATATATGGAATATATTTCCAGGTTAGAGCAACTGCAATAAGTTTAAGTAAATGAATATTCCTCTCGTGTTTAAATAATAAATATTTACAATCAGAATATGTTTCTAGAAATAAAGTGATTCGGAAATCTAAACATTTATATATAAGTTTTATTAATTATCAAGACAAAATGGTATCGGTCTGTTCAGTTTAGCATAATGATAATAGTAAACATGGCGTATATTTTGAGCTCATCCCTAGAAATTTGAAGCCCAGGTAATTGTCGCAAATAAGTTTAATAAGTAAAGAAATATGCCTCATATTAGAATAGAAAATATTTATACTCAGAATATATTTCTAATGATAAATTATTCGGAAATGTAAACAATTTTATTTACATATGAATTTTATTAATTATCTTGATCTCAGTACCTCAGCAGTAAAACACCTTTGTGCTTCACACAACCTGCACACTTGCATGTCCCTGCCATCATCAATTACTTTTTGGTACCCATCATCTCATTTCATTGGTCTCTAATTCACAATCATAGCAGTACATATATATATCATTCTTCAAACTGTCATATTTTTTTTTTGCTGTCTATCATTGCAAATCATGGTCCTGACCCAATTTTTTCATACAGTTATTTAAAATTTGAATCGACAATCTTATTTTAATAAAAATAACAATACTTTATTAGTTCTCTGCTTTAATTTAATTTCTGGCCTAAAACTTTCATTTTGCTACAAGTTGAAAATAAACGAGCAATTTTTTTATTTTTTAATTCCAATTAAAAACATTAAGTTTAAAAAAGAGAGAGAGATTTGCAACTCTTTTTAATATCCAAGATAACTGAAGTGTAAAAACTGTCACAAGTAAATGACTAGTGTTTTCCTGAAGATTTGTGACGATGGTGTTCTAGTTGTATTTTTATATTGGGCTATTTCCATCATCTAATATATGTATTGAATGTCATTAGAAAAATTTAACTTTATTTAAATATTCCAAATACATTCAACTGTTAGTAATAGCACATCAAACAGGTTAATATATGCACAATGTTTCAAGAGGTATTAGTCTTTCCTCTTCTTCAGGTCTTGCTAGCCTGACCAGTGACAGTTCTAGCATGGGATTCGAACCTGGGTCCTTAGATTCTTGAGTTTTTTAATTTTAAGGTAATGCTCTAACCAACTGAGTCATCCTGTCAAAGGCAACAGTCTGTAGTAATATATATACTTATCTATGAAGTTCCTCCTGATTTCTCTACTTTTTTCTAAGAGCAAAGTTGATTGGTGGCATTTTTTGCCATTGCCATGTGAGCAGCTTCTTTAAATTTTCTTCTTTATACATTTTCTTCTCTATCCAATATTTTTGTATTTTTTTAAAAGAACATATTGGCACATGCATGTTCTGCTAACTTAGACACACCTGTTTTCTCTCTTCTAATCATCAGTTTGTGTTCTTGCAAGCACTTTTCAATGGGATGACTGGTCTCATCAATATATGTTCTTCCACATATGATTAGATAATATTATTTAATTGATATTAACTTTCATTTTTAAAAAATATATATAATTATAGTATATATTTTAGATATATTTAAATATTCCACTCCACTATACATTCTTGAAGCATATGACCAATGATATCTGAAAAAGATAAAACGTATATATATATATATATATATATATATATATATATATATATATATATATATACAAAAGGGCACAATATATATATATACACTGTATTTTAGATATAAAAATAATTAAATGGTTAATACTAATATAGTGTACTCTCCTTCATTTTGGTTTCTAAGAGGAGACTCAAACGCATCCCTGACACAACCAAGCACTACATAAAGTCACATAACACCAATAGAATCTGGGGGTGTTCCAAATATTTTGACCATTAGTTTAAAAATAACAATTTCCATTAAAAATTAAAAAATGAACATGCAAATTTTGTAAAAAAATATGCTCAAACAAAAAAAAAAAATTCATCTAGAACTCAAAATATCAAGCATATTAAGAATTAGAATATGATCAAAAAAAATTCTGCTGCCATAATAATGTAACCAAAATATCAAATTATTATGGCAATCAAATACGAAAATATGACCACAAAATGTTAGCTTAATTACATGATGAAAACTAGAAGAAAAAGAATAGCAAAATTCAAAATTTCAGAAACAACTTCTAGCAAATAACAAATATATCAATAGAAAAAAAAATTCAATGGTGTAATCACATGATCAAATATGAAAAAAAAATGACCATAAAATGTTAGCATAGTTGGAGCTTCCCTTAGGAAACAAAATGGAGAGTGCACTTTAAATTGGTACTGAATGGCTTTATTGTTCAGGAATTCATAAGAAATTTGGACACCAGAAATGACAGAAATGGGATTGATTCAAGGAATTTAAGCTTTAGAGTTTTCCACTTTAGCATTGTACCAAACTACACAGAGCATTTTACCTATACACATATTGCAAATAGAAAATATAGACTGTTATAATATCTTATTTGTACTTAAATCTAACAATTAAATTATATGGTACAATCTTATATACATTCTAACCATTGGTGGAGCTATTGTCCATACATGAAAATGGACAAGGTGTTAATCAATCAGTTTTTTTATTAATTAATGTTTTCTGAAAAAAATTGACCTTTAAAATATTACAACCCTATCAAGTGTGTGATATAAATGCTTATAATTCTGACAATTTATACGTAACACAAATTTTCTAAAAATTTTACTAATAAATATATGAAGAATGTATAGAGAAAAGCTTTCATAAAATATGTTTTTATTGTAGATTAACATTAATACAAGCAGGCTAATATCTTTTGCAGTATATATTTGATATTTATAACTTAAATCTTATCAACCTTATTTTCACAAATTGTAGTCATTATAAGTTTGCAAGCTAACTCTTCTTCATTTCAAATCATGAGGATGGATATTACAATTTAAACTGCCTTGCAAACATATATTACAATAAATGATATTAATTTTTTCTCTACATCTTTCATTTTATTCACATTAAATTTCCTCTAAATATATAAATTTTATTGTGTTTACTTTCCCTGGTGTAATTAAGTAACATTTACTTTTTTATTTATTTCTATGTTTATTGATTTCTTTGGCTGTTTAAAAAAACAATGACATACTTATTTATTCAATGCTGCCTCAATTTTCTCATTATTTTACTACATAAGTTAGTCAGTAGTTATTTACAGTAGCAACTCTCCATATAATTATGTCACCCATTGCAAGCATTAGTAATTGATGGATGCAGGAAAGTTTTTGCATAAAATTCCCATTCAATGCCTACTCATTAAATATCTCCAGATAGTTTCTAGCTTATGGCTTTCATCAGTAAGGAGTTTTTGATCTAAGAGTACTGCACCTAGATCTAAGGATCTAATGTAACTTCCAGAAGCCACCTTTTACCTATTTAGTTAGCTATAACACTAGGAGCTCAAGATAAAAACACCTTAAAGTCTTCATTTACAAATAAGCTTGGGTTGAAGACATTACGGTGTTTTCATCTTAAGCTCCTAGCTTTATAATTAACTAAATAGGTAAAAGGTGGTTGATGGTGAATTTCATTAGATACTTAGATCTAGGTGCAGTGCACTTAGATCAAAAGTTTCTCTCTGACAAGAGCCATAAGCTAGTAGCTAGTCTGTGATGAATAGGCACTAGTTGGGAATTTTGTGCAAAAACCTTCCTGCATCCATTGATTACTAAGACTTGCAGTGGATGGCACTACTATATGGAGAGTTTGCTACTGTTAATAACAGCTTGTGTAAGCATGGCAAATCATAACTATGTGATGTTTTGTTGGTGTTATACTATTCCTGCCTATGAGATGATAGTGACTTTGGTTTTTGATAAACCAAGAAAATCAAAATGTATGCATGCTAAAAAGGATTCAGATCTATATGACTAAATAAGTGAATGAATTTCGATTGAAGACATTAAGATGTTTTCATCTTGAGCTTATAGCTTTATGTTTAACTAAATAGATAAAAGGTGGATGCTGGAGGGTTGCAGCTTTAGATTTAGGTGCAGTGCTCTTAGATCCAAAGCTTTTCACTAATGAAAGCAAGAAGGTGGAAACTTGTCTGGCAATATTGGATGATAGGTACTAGATGAGAATTTTATGCAAAAACCTTCCTGGATCCATTAATTACTAAGGCTTGCACTGGGTGGCTCTATTGTATGGAGAGTTTGCTACAGTTAATAATTGCTTGTGTAAGCATAGGAAATGGTGATCTTGTGACAGTAGTTATTTATCTATATTGTGATTCAATTCATGCTTGTCACAATATATTTATATATGGATATGTTTAAAAATTGTGGATGTACTCTGAATAAAAACATTAAAAATATAAAAACTATTTTTTCTTAATTTTTAATAGTTACTTTTGTTACCATTTTGTGCATTATGAATATGGTAATTGTAGAATAAATACTGTATTTATATGAGTAGATCACCATTCTCTTTAGTGCATAATTTAAAATTGACTTCAGGTCAACATGGGTATGACAACAATATTAGCATCAGCATGGGATTTGGGAAGTCTATCATCAGATTTTCAATGGCATGGATGGTTGAAGAGTTGGAGGTGGCAGTAAGTTGAAGCCTGTCCATTAAAGTGTAAGGATTTGCTATCTTAATATAAACTGAGCAGTGATTATATATATATGTATGGGAGATGGTAATCTGGACCAACTGATGAGTGTTGGTTTAGCACAAAATACATATATTGGTGATTATTTATCTTTTCTGCATGTATGTGGTCATGTGTATCAGTAGTATGAGATAGTATGGATAGTGAAGTGGCTTGAAAATCTGAGCTCAAATCCCCTACATTTTAATGTTATACCATGAAAAAAAACGGACCAATAATTACATTACATAATTGCATTTTGCATAATATGTATAATTGTCAGATGGGATGGAGACAACATTTTCTACTCACATCAGAATTGTAATCAGTTTATATATATATATTAATAGATGCTTTGCTGTTCTTTTTATTTTATAATGTGAATTCTCTAAATACATATTTATAATGAAATATCATATGCAAAACAGCTTCACAACATTAAACATAAACTATAAAAAGTAAATACAATATTTATTATTTCATTACAAACTTTATCCATCTTGTCAAATATTGTAAATGCCAGAAGAAATATGTAATTTTTATATTGAATAGTATTTATCAAATATACCTGTAAGAGACTATTGAAATAAAATCATTCATAATATTATTCTAAGCATTAAATTCATTATTAAAGTTTGTGAATGCTTTTTTAATAAGATGTTAATAATATTCATCACCAATGATGATTAAGAACGTTTTTTTTAAATAATAATGATCAGTTTAGGAATCTTTAGTTCTTGTATTGATTTCCAAATGCGGGGAAAAAAATCTTAGTTGGTCAATTTAACTGTGGTGTCAGCCTAATTTTTTTGTGATTGAACATCACTGTCTCCCAAACAGCCAAACATATGATTATTTATATTTTATCAAGAGTTAATACTAAGTCTAATTAAAAATGAACATATATATGTTTTTTATATTAAATGGCGTCTAAATATCTTATTAATATAAGATAGTTCTATATTTTGTCATTGCTTAATGTGCTTTTAACACAATTTGTTTTAGTACATTATATTTGAGATAACATCATATTATTTAGCAAATGATTACTAGTTTGTTAAATTTATATACAAATCATAAAGTTTTTATGTCATTACTATATAATTATGTATATGATTTTTTTAAAACTCTACATACCATACAATAACAACTATTAAATAAAGCTATTATTTTTTTTAGTTTACGGTAATACTAAATAATTTTAAATATTAATTGTAAAACTCTTTGAGTTAACAAATTTATTTTTCAGTAAATTACTTCATTTATTTTATGCTGTGAGAAGAATAAAAAAGTATTTTTGTTAACATTTTTTTTTTCTCGCCATAAGAATTAAGCTAATGTTTGTTTTCTTTCTACAAAATAGTATTTGTTTTCCTTTCTTTTCATCACTGGCAATAAAAAATAAAAAAAACTGAACTATGCTTATCAAAACTGATAGATAATTAGATAATAATTAAGCTTAATTAAAAATTAAACGAATTTAAAAATAAAATAGTCTTTTTTATTAACAAAATGGGGAAAACCATTAAAAACATATTACTGCAATATGCAAAATATACTCTTTAAAAAATCGCAAATTTTGAGTATAATTTTAAATTATGCTAAAATATTCTCATAAATATCTGCCAAGTTTTGTAGTATGAATTCAATACTTTTTAGGTTGAAGCTTCTACTACTGCAATATGAAAGAAATTAATTCTGCAATGTATCTTCTATTGATAAAAAATCTGGAATAATTTGCATAATTTTTCTTTGTGCAATGAATTTTTCAATTTTGTATATATATCTTTTTTAGAAATTCAAACAACCTATTTAAAATTTGATATAACCTTCAACTAATTTGAATATAAAGTGCAGTATGTTTTGTTTTGTGTTTCTAATATCAGTAAATGAGTTACTGAAATACGAAAAGTTTTTTTTCCTCCAAGAGGGTAATCAGTAAACTAAATATTCAGGAGAAGTCAGGATCAAGGAGCCAGATGTTTTCCTTTTCAATACATTAATGATATGTTTCTAGAATTGGGAATATAAATAGGCATTTCTTATTCAGATATCAAAAGACAGGAAAAGAGCACTTTATGAAAAGAATTCTAATATTTCAAAGTAAAATGACAAATGAGGTGGTAAATTATGTATAAAAAAATTGTTTAAACGGTAGCATGTCTGGAGTGCACTATATATATGTGTGTGTAAAAAAGTTTATAAGTTTAAATTCATTGTGTATGTTAAACTTGACTGAGACATTGGATAGTGGTTTTATAAGTAGTCTTATGGCAGTTGTTTGAAAGGGCACATGATGTTCAAATACAAAATGGTAGATTTAGCACAATATTTTTCTTTAATTGATCACATTTTATTTTTACTTTTTTCATCTGGGAATTAATTCGGGCACCTTTACCTTTGGGAAACATTAAAAGTTTCTGAATTAATTCTCAATGGAATAATATAAAATCTGCACATCAGCTGTCATCACATTATAACATTTATCTCAATTTAGATAATATGTAAAGCTTGCTGCCACAGTTCTTTAATAATTATATGACAATTTAGAAATGTTAATTAAGTTTAACTTGAAAAAAAAAAACCTACATGATTATTAGATTTCACAAAATTACTCCCTACTAACTAGTCTGATACATTCCATGATATCGTCACTATAATGTGAATCCTCTGACTTATAGATGTCAATGCATTGTTTATATCCAACAGCATTTTCATGTATAAAAGGCAATTCAAACAGGCATCATTTAAGACCACTTCAATGTGTTACAATAAAATTTGATGTTAGCAAAAGATTTAATATTATTTTCATTTTTAGACTATAGATTATTGGATTACTTAAGCCTCATCTTTACTTCTAAAGTATTTTAACTAGAGATATATTAAAAAAAATTTGACTGGCAAGTTTCAATAATAATGTAATTTTCAAAATATAAAATTATAACACTTGTATCTTAAATCAAAATAAGTTTATCTATTACATTGGAAGGCATGGAACAAATTATACTAATCAATATCCTACTAAAAGAACTGAATGAATTGGTCTTAAAGCCCAATTGTTTATTAAGCAATTTTTTATGTTAAGAAGACTCAACATATAAATTATTTAATTATTCAAATTTATTTTTAAGCAGTATTCAATTATTTAGTTTCTGGTATTTAATCTATTTATTATAAACTATTTTCTCAAGCTTTGATTAAGTTTTATTATTTAAAAAATCACATATCATTACTAAAGAACTAAATGGAGGACAGTTTTAGAAAAAAAAAAATCAAGATTAATTAATAGTTGGCTTCAATATTTCTTTAAATAATCCTTACATTTTCATTAATGGATTTTTTACACATGTCATAGATATTTTTTTCAGATTATTTTCTTTGTAATCAATGTTTATATATATATATATAATTACCAACTTTAAGCAACTGTTTTTAAATGATTGTGGTTTATTCTAACACCAGAAGAGAACAAAATGACGATTGAAAGACAAAATTTTTAAAATATGTTTTAGAAAAGAAGATTGGAGTCAGAAATTATGCAAATAAAGAATGAAAATGCTGTTGCACAAACATAGTATTCCATAGTCATAGTTAATACAAAGAAATAATTAATTCCAGCAGCAATAAAAATGGAAGAAAAAATTATAGATAGCCAGGTAGATAAATAGATAGATCAATAGATAGGTAGGAAGATAGAGAGGCAGGCAGATAGATAGATAGGTAGAAAGTTAGGTAGATAGATAGAAAGACAGGCAAATAGACAAATGAAGAAATGGATAAATAGATAGATAAATAAAGAAAACAATAAAATGATTAATCACTTTAATGAAAATATTTCAAAAATTAAAATTATTGGGAATAAATTATAATATAAAACAATAAAAGTTAAATTATATGCATAAACTTAAAATCAAAATCGTAATTTTGGCATACACGTAAGCAAACAATTGTCATTTGTAAACATTTAGTTCACCAATCTTTTTGATTTTTTTCACTGAAATCTATCTTGTTTCAAACTTTATATTAGTACTTGTAGCAGTACATTTCCCCCCTCCTAACTACTCCTTTATATAGTATGGAGATGAGAAAAAAATAAATTAAAAACATTGTGCTCATGTTAATCAGGTTTTTCTTTCTCCAATTTTAGTTCAGTGTGTGCGGTGTCTATTAATTCATATATGTATGCCACATAATTATTATATAGAGATAATTACTAAATTCATAAGTTACAAAAACTTTTGTTTTTGAAATATTTTAACTTAATGTTGCAAAAATGTACACAAAGACTACAATTTCTGCAATGAAATTATTAAAATGAATCTGATTAAATCATGTTTATTCATATATTGTAATATATCTGTAATATACATTAATTCTCAATTAAAAATTTATTTTCAAACAAATGAGGACAGAAGACATATGGTAGAAACTTTTACTGTTTGAGTATTTTTATATCGGCCATTAAAATGAAAGACTAATTTTCATAGCACCTTTTTTTTAAAAATAGAAAGTTGAATTGTTAAAGGAAAAAGTTTGAAATTCTATGCTAAATGTTTGTCCTCAAAATTTTAATAGAATTACGATTAACAATTTAATATATAGCTACTTTTATATCAACATGTATGTCCTAAAATCACTGTGAAGCAGCATAAAAAAAGTCACAACTCTAGTATCAAATTATCTGCCATACATATATAATACAAAATTTCTTCTTAATCAAATAAATTAATGTTAGTCTTTTTTTTTTCTGTAGGTAATTTTTTTTCCCACAATATTCACTAATAAATTATGTTATGCTAATATGAAAGAGTGCCCAAAAACAACCATAATTTTGCAAAAATTGTGTATTTATTTTTAGATGTTACAAATTGAATCATCTTCAAAGTACTGGTCATTTGATGCATTGTACCAATCTAAATATGTTTTATACTTTTCAAAATAGTTCTGAAATTCTTGCAAAGTGATGCCTCTTAACTCTTACATCATTTTTTCTTCTCATTTTAAAGTCCACAAAACTTTTTTCTTTTGAGCCATTTTTTCATTTGGAGAATAAAAAGAAGCCACACAGATTGAGATCAGATAAATGTGCTGATGAATAATCTGGGTCATACCATTTTAAATTAAAAGTTGTTTCATATTGAAGGCTTTGTGGTGATGCATTTTCATGGTACAACTTGCACTCTCCACTTTGCAACAAAGTCATGATATTTTTATTTTACCATATCATGCAAAATTTTCAGATCTTGTAGGAAAACCCTTGAATATTATGAAATAATAATAATAATAATAATAATAATAATAATAATAATAATAATTATTATTATTATTATTATTATTATTATTATTATTATTATTATTATTATTATTATTATTATTGATTATTATGAGTAAATTCTGAATGAACAATGCCATTTGCATGAAAAAAGTCAGCATTGTATTGATATTGGACATCTCTCATCATGATTTTTTGAGACATGTTGAATTTGACACTTCTATTAAATCACTTGTAAACTTGTGTTTTTTCCCAGAGTGGATGCTTATAAGCTATTTTAAATGTTATGTTTCCCCTGCCATTTTGCCTAATAAAAATTAGAATTTTATATTGTTTTTATTTTTCAGACATTACAAAAACCAACAAATAACTGGAACACACCTAACAAAAATATTTACTATGCAGTACCATGACTTTACTCAATAATAATGATTGGTAGACTGATGCAGAGACCCCCACAAAAAGGCATCTAATAGTAGAAGCATATACTATAATGCACTCGCTCTCAAAAACAATTCCAGTTGTTTTTGGACACTCCTCATAAATTACTCTTTATTTGGCTCAATTAATGCTATTTAAAGTTATTTTTTGTTTATTCAATAATTTTTATAAATCAGCTAGTATAGAAATACTTTTTAAGTTGTTAAAATTTCGGGCCATATATTTGAATGATATTATTCAAATCCATAAAGTCTCTGAATTTAAAAAGTATAAAGAATTAAGGATTTCAGTAAAATAGCATTATATATATGATATAAACAAAATAAATTGTAGGATCATTTACAAGTAATATGCTAAATATATGTTTGGCAATGATGTTGCTAGTGAAATATCAATCCCACTGATAATCCCATGGCTAAACCACTTTTTATTCTAATATCTGATAACTTTTTGGCTTCAGTTTAATTAAGGTCTCCTTTTATTTCTAATTAAACTCAGGGCAACATTAAAATAAAAAATGGGATTATTAGTGGTGATTGGTGTTTTCCCTAGCAATATCACAGCTAAACATTTTTAGTTATTACACAGAAATGTTCCCACACTTTACTTTATTTATATCATAATAAATCCATGAAAATATTTAATTGAACACCCACACGCACACACACACATGCACACACACATATATATGCATTAAATACTTGAGTACATTTAAATTAGAAGTTTATCTCTGCTATTATATTTCATATTTAATGTTGTTAATTTACTTTACATAAATAAGAAATTATTAAAACAGAAGTCAAATTCTGATAATGCATTATTTCTTTAAATATTATAAATCTATGCACACTCACACATTAGTAAGAGTTTAAAAAACTTGAAGTGAATCACTTAACCAACTTTCACTGACCATGCTAAATCAGGGCTTGAATCTACTGTATGCCTGATGTTATAATTAAATTTTAAATTGTACAAATCTAGTTAACTCATCACGGGAAAAAACAGTGTCTCATTTTTAACCACCCATGATCAAACTAATATGACTTATAAATGTAAATCTATTATTATAAAGCACTGAAATGTTGAAATTATTAAAACAGAAGTCAAATTCCAATAATGTGCTATTACTCTAAATATTATAAATCTGTGTGCACTTACACATCAGCAAGAATGTTAAAAACTTAAGTGAATCACTTAAGTTTAGAGTGCATTTCTAAATGTACACCAACTTTCACTGATCATGCTAAATTGGGACTTGAATCTATTGTATGCCTGGTGTTATAATTAAATTTAGAATTGTGATGTGTGAGTGTGTGTAGATTTATAATATTTAAAGTAATAGCACATTATCGGAATTTGACTTCTATTTTAATCATTTCAAATTTTCAGCACTTTATAATAATAGATTTACATTTATAAGCCATTTTAATCTGATCGTGGGTGGCTAAAAATGAGACATTATCTTTCTTCTGAGATGAGTTAACTAGATTTGTACAATTCAAAATTTAATTATAACATCAGACACACAATAGATTCAAGCCTTGATTTAGCATGGTCAGTGAAAGTTGGTGTATATATAGAAATGCACTCTAAACTTAAGTGATTCAATTAAGTTTTTTTAAATTCTTACATAGATTTATAATATTTAAAGTAATAGCGTATTATCTTATTGGAATTCGACTTTTGTTTTAATAATTTCAAATTTTCAGCATTTTATAATAATAGATTTACAGAAATATTTATAAGTAAATAAGCATTTATTTTTATATGACGCTATGTGTACAATTGTATTACATTCAAAGATCAACCTTTCAAGCTAATTGTGCATGCGTCTTTTGAGAGTATTCATTTATTATTTAACACTCTCAAAAGACGCATGCACAATTAGCTTGAAAGGCTGATCTTTGAATGTAAGAAATATTTATTATAAAAATTATTTCTACACAATACTGGTCCAAGATTTTAGCAAAGGTCATATAATGTTTGTCAGATTAATTCATTATTTTAAAATTGATTCTTTCTTCTATTAAAAATTGTTCTTAGTATGAGCCAACAACTAAATAAAATCATCCTATAATAAGATTAATTCATTTTCTTTTAAAAGTTAAAACAAATCATCGACTATTAGCCGATTGCAACCAGGTCTAAACCTTTAAAATGCACCCACAAATCTTATTAATAATAATATTTAAAAAATACTACCCTGCATAGTTTAGTGCAGTGGTAAAATGGTAGAGACTGAAGATCAAATCCACGGATTATGGATTTAAGTCTGTATTTCTGTACTCAAATTTCTTATGAACTCTCAAACAATAAACCATTTGATTGTTTTTTAAAATAACAATTTGGAGCTTCATATAAAAATTGCATTCTTTTATTACATTTATTTGTCAACAAAAGTAAATCTACACTAATCTTCCAAATTATTATTGTTTATATTAACACAAGAATCTTCATTATGTTACCCAATGAGAACATTTTAAAATTATTTTTAAAATAAACTTCATTGAGGATTAAAAAACAGTTATTCAATAATCAAACAAAAAATAACAATTAAACAAGTTACTTTATATTATTATTATTATTATTGCAATAAAAATTCCTACAGGATGCTAGAAACTAATTAAAATATTTTTACACAGATTATTAACATTAAAACAATTATATATATATATATTATAATTAAGGTTGTTAAATAAAGTTTAAAAAAGCCAAAAAATCTAAAAATGATTGGCATATAACAGTGGTACCAAAAAAGAAATCGTGCCTCAAATAGCTACTGCAATATCTATATAAGCCAGAGCCTGATTTCTGGTTTTAATTTTATCCACTTATTGATATAAAGAGATTTAAGTTTTGGGAATGTTGAGCTAAAAATAAAATGATCTATCAGAAACCAAAAGGTAAATAGGATGAATACCATAATATTATATTAGGAAACACTTATTTAAACTATTGCTATTTTTTTACTATATTTTTATTAATACTCCATTCCAAATGATCATTCTTTAGCAGTTATATGTCAGCACACCAATCTTTTTTCATACTATTTAGAAACATAAAGTATTTATCTCACACTATTAATGGTCTTAAAAGTTACAAAAGTATTTTAAAAAATACACGCATAAAGGTTTTTAATTTTTATTTTAAAATATTTTATACCATATTTTCTTATAAAATTTGTTTAAGAATATACAAAATTTAGTTAAAATTTAATTTCAATATCACTTAACAGCTACACAATGATTCATGAAAAACGTCAAAGGAATCTTTTGTCTAAGATCATATTGCAATAAGTCTATATCAGCACTAGGATATGATATTAACTTCTGATATAAATTTAAAATGCACTCACCTTGAAACAATTTAACAAAAGATAATGTTTAATCACAATCATAGTGTGATGTATATCAGTAATGTGATTATATATTTGATTTGTAGATTTACACTTAGAGTTCCTGGAATAGCTATATTATTGACTAGTCACCTAAACTCAATTCAGCAAATGCAACTTGCAAAGATTGAACACCAGTGAAAGTGGTACTGAATGCAATTTAACTTTAGATATTGTTATTAACAGTTAAAGACATGGAATCATCTCTTTAAAATAAAAAAAAAAAAATACAAAAAAACTGCACCATTTATTTGATAACAAATAGTCTGAAAAAGAGTCATATGATAAAACAATAGCAGGTTTGTAGGTGATTAGTACAAGATATAACTGCACAATTATAATCATGGCTAAAAGCAGTAAGAATAGTGTTACTGTGAGAGAATGATACTGAAATAACATTTTACATTCTGCTGAATGCAGAACCAATATAATGGCTTTTTTTGGATAATGGATAAAAACAAGAAGAAAATTATATATTTTTTACTCAGAACAGTTCTTTATTTTTTAAAACCAAATGTGGTCTTACACTCAACATTTTCTGAGCCTGAATAAAGTATTTTGGCTATGGAATTTATTATAGGGATTTAATTCTTTACAATAATTCTGACAATTTTAAAAATGTCATAGAAATGATTGTTATTCTTTTTTGAATTCATTTTCTCAATGGTTTATTTGTTGATTAGATTTGAAAAGATGTTTTTATTTTTATTTTTCAATGTTGTTTCAAAATCAGAGTCATAGTTTAGATCATGAACTAAGCTTCTGGAATGTATCAATGTTGGGAATTTTTAATTCACAATCAGAGAATCAAGTAAATTGCTCAAGGAATTGCTTGTCAAACTATATATATTTATGATGTTAACTTGATACCTTTAGTCTAAGTTACATATCAATTAATTGTATATATTGTGATAATGACTATAAATTACTAGTCACCATATTTTGCCAATAATTTCTGAAGGGTAATTTTATTACAAAAATAGTTTACACATGCTAATATAATATTCTAAAAAAAAATGTTTTTAGCGTCTGATACATTAAAATATAATATTGTTCTTCTTGTCAGAATTTTTTATGCAATTTTTCATGTGTTAGTAAATATAGCATATAATGCACTTGCCATTATTTATCTCATTAAATCAATGAGAGAGGCAATATGATCACAGCTGAACTATAAAATATTATTAAAATCAATGGGATATAAGTTAGTATGCTAAAAAGGGGAATGTATTACTTGTTTATCAGTTTAATGGCTTTTGTTTCTATTTGTTGCTTTTAGTAATACATAATAACAATAAGAGTCTTTCTGCAAAAATCATCATAGTTTCAGCTGGAAAATTTTAAATGAGGTAGATTGGATGATTTCACTCCTATCATTGTATTTTTATTAGACTAAAAATAAAGATAGCAATCATAGAACTGCGCCAAAAAATCCTACATTAGAATCATTCACCTTACTAAACCTTCAGAAATTAATCTTTTGAACCACTATTTTTAAGTTGATATTTAATTCTGTAAACTATATGACGATTTAAACCATTAAGCATCACATGATCACATTTCCTATACTAGCACATTAATGGTGGCAATACTGTATGGAGAGTTTTGCTCTGTTTATATGACAATTTGTTTTTGATTATCTTTTATGATGAATTTTATTTTTTTTTATTTCTAGGAATACTGATTATTCGTATTTATAAAACTACCAGTGACTAGATTTGGAAGACATGTATGGAGATTTTCAAAAGGTATAGTTCTGCATATGCATAACGAACCAGATGAGATGAAAGTTCAATATTAACGGTTTTAATGATGCACTTCTGATCAATTGTTAAAATTTACAAATTCTTGGGAGACTTATTAATACATTCTTGTATTCAACTTTATTGATTTTATTTTTATAAATTAATTTCTGTATCATAATTCTTTTATTGGTAGGTTTCAATAAGTTTAGTAATAATGTTAAAGCAATGTTAATAACAATCATTACTTAGTAATTGTAATTATGGATCTTTTATTTTTTAGAATTCAGTGTATATTTTATTATAATAATTATATTAGAAATAATGAGAAGCAGTTCTTCTTTCTCTAATCTTAGAACTGTTTGTTATAATTTTGAATAATTTATAAATGTCAGATGTGTATGCAATTTAATTGCCATCTTCAGATTAGTTATACATTTTTTTTTATTAATGAAGGATTTATAACTTAAAGCTGGAATTGTTTTGTAATGCTTTGGATGACATTTATTATTCCTTTTTGTGCCTAGCGAATACTGTATTTTAAAATTAAAAAAAAAAAAACTATGTTCCTCCCAGTTTTGAATTCTAAGATTTCATTGATAAAAGCAATGGCCAGGAATCAGTCTGAAGTTGAAAATAAATTTTACTCCTATCTAGATATCACTGATTACTCAAGCTTGCAATAAATGGCACTAGAGAAGAGGAAGAATAACTCTTTTTTATAATAATGTAAAAAGGCTAAAAAATCAAGTAATATTATTTTAATTACGATATTGCAAAATTGTGGTAGACATGTCACATTTTCTTTTGTTTAATAACTGTGTAAAAATACTATTTCTCATATGATAAAACAATAGAATTTGTTTAATCTTGAATAAAATTTGCTGCAGTATTCTTTATTATAAAGATATGTTTCAATTATTTTAAATAATTATTTTCACATTATAAAAAAAAATAGGAATTAATGTAAATCTATGTAAGATGTTTATATATATCCAAAATATATTATATGAATTTATGTAAGTCTATTTATATAAGTCTTTTTCTATTTGATCCTGAATTCAATAGAAAAAGGGGAATTAAGTTATTTTATTTGTATTTTGTTTAAACTTTTTGGGATCACACCACATGCTTTATTTTTAATTATTTTCTAAATAAATATCTATTTATAACTTATAAGGATATATATTCTGTATTTATTTATGTAAGAAACAAATATCTAGAAAGTAATGAATAGTTTCATTGTTCAATTACTCTATTGTGTGGAACAATTTGACTCCATGAAAGATATAAAAAGAGAGTAAGTGATCTTTGGAATTATTCATGGCTGCAAATTCAAACAATTTTAATATCTATTATTTGAGATAAAATTACAAGTTATATAAATTTTATAGTGGATGTTTATAAAAACTACAGAACTAAAATTCTATCTTTCATTGCAATGGATAGAGTAAGTCAGCATTCACAAATACATTTAGCATTACTTTATGGTAGTAATTTTATTAGTTAAAAAATGTAATTGGTATTAACTGACAGCTAAAATAATAATTTAAGATTTCATAGTTAAAAAATTTATTTTTTGTTAAAATCATAATTTTTTAAAAAAAATCCATTATCTTTGAAATAATAAGATATATAAATATGAACTTTAGTAAATAAGATGATAAATCATGAATGGTTTTGGGAAAACAACCTGCACAGATAAGCAGATTAGCTTCTAAGATTTGAAAACATTTTTTGGGTGGTAATATAAAGAGATTATAAAAGGCACTTCAAAAAAGATTTTCATAGAAAATTTAGTTTTCAGCTTTATTTAATCAAATCAAAGTTTAAGCAATCAATCATCCAGTATTCTGGCAGATGGTTGCTGCAGTTAGTGAACTTGACCTAGTAAAAGTATATTAACAGTATTTAATGCATGGATGCTAACACAAAACAACAATTGTCCTACCATGAAAATTATCACCAGTTAGTTTAATAAAGTAATGAAGCAATCCATCAGTGTAGAAAAATACTTTTCAGTATCCTTTCCAACTGAAACAATATAAATTCACGTGTTGGGTTTAGAGTCACTAGATATGCATATACTTATTATTTTCCATACATATAGTATCTAGAGATAACTGAATGACTTGCGAAGACCTTAATTTATAATCTATCTGCTGTTTCAAAAAATATTTTAACTGCATTAATGGTTCTCTGCTTTGGTGCCATGGTGCTTCCTTATCATAATCAAAACAATACTAATTTATTAGTTAAACTAATCTGTAATAATTCAATGAATAAACTACTTATCAATCTGGAATCATATTTTAAATTAATAACGGTTTTCTGATTTAAAAAAAAAAGTCCTGCAAAAATGCTAGAAAACAACTTCAAGTTTCAATATGTCAAGTGTTGGTGGCCGAGTGGTTAGCACAGCTGCCTTATAAGCAGTTGTCCCGGAGTTCTCTTCCCGGCCGACGCTTTGACACATAAAAAAAAAAAAAATTTCAATATAAGAATCGCATTATCTAAATTTAATAATTTATAAGAAAGATAATTATTTATTTATAGAAATAATATAGGTTTTTTTTAAAGATTTTAAGAAGTAAAATATTCACACCTGTATAAAATAATAATTTAAAAACTTTTCCCTTCAACCTAATGTATATATGTTAACTAATTAAAATTATAATTTATGTGAATTTAAAACAGTTGTTATATATTTTAAAATTTGTAATTCATTGAATTATAAATAATTACAAATATATTGGTGAATAATAATGTAAGCAAAGTAAAATATGTATCTGATAAAGTTATATACTGAAGGCATATAATATACTTATATATAACAATGGTATTATTATATCGATTTTTTTGTTTTATTTTCATTTATAAACATAAGTCAATTTATTAAATAAGCTTATTCCCATTTATTTCTCTTTTTATATATGCACATATATTATTCAATGATTTAATTATTTAAGAGTAATAAATTTAGCGAGTGTAATTACCATTCTCAATGCTAACATTTTATGATAGCTAGAGTCTGGAAATTAATAACAATTAATGCCTGTATGATATAGCTCTTTATTCTTGAAGATTAAATACAAATAAAAAGTTAACTTTCACAAGTTATATATTTTTCCAATCGTTTAGGATTAGATATCTGAAATGTAACTAGTACTCTGAAAAGACATTAATGTGAAATAATTCTAAACATCACCAAGTGCTTGATCATTGATATATTGAAAGATATATTTGGTATTATTTTGTATAGGTCATGCATTATTATGAGCAAATTATCTTAATTCAACTCAAGTGTTAGTATTACATATAGAGTGCATCATTAAAAATAGTGCACTAGCAAATGGGCATTTATCAAACATTTATCTATAGGATTAATCAGTTTTTACATTACAGTATAAATATCAATTAATAATAAACTGAATATGATGCATAGAGATAGAGACATACACATATTTATTCATAAGTACTATAAAAACATTTGAAGACATTTATACACAAAATATTTATTTCATATATATTTCCAAATTAAAATTTAAAATAAATTATATCAAATTTTTTATATATAATTAACTATGTATATTGTTAACCAAAGATTTCTAGTTATTATAATATAATTTTCATTTATTTATTATAATATTTAAACAGCTTTAAACTGTTGCACATGCGCTTTGGATTTTAACTATAAAATGAATGAATACTAACACTTCAATCACATGATAAAGTCTTTGGAAAAGATAGAATGGCCATCTATCTTTTCAAACCCAAACGCTTTTGTATGGGCGAATCTTAAGTGTTTGAAAGTGAAAGCGTGAAGATATTAAATAATCAATTTAAATTACTTTTACATGCTTGAATGAATGACGCTGGTGAAATTTATTAGAATTTACAATACGTCATTCTTATTTGAAATTAAATGTATGTAAATAAGTCAATTATTTTATATAGCGCAATGTTTTTTATAAACTATAATATTTAATTTTAATATTTAAATTTTATCTCTATTGTTATAAAATTATATCTTAAATAGGAAATGAATCTTTAAACAATAAATATTCCTGTGGCTTAATAAATATAGGTAGTATTTTAATATAAATTTAAGGATTTGTATTATAACAATAATTAAATACTTTTAAAAAAATTATTTTGAAATAGGTATTTAAAATATGTAAATAATTTGAAAACTATGCATACTATATAGTCAAATTTATATTACTTTAGCTAATAAATTATAAAAACTATGAATTCTTTTTAGAAAGTAATAATCCCTTCTCATTATGAAAACTATGAATGTAAATAGGCTTACTTCCTCACCAGTGTTGAGATTGCATAATATTAAAATAATATTTTTATTTTGCCATCTGCCCATCAGCAATAAATCTGACCAGCTAAGAATAACCTCAGATCTTTATTCTCTATGTAATAGTCATAGGTCCACTTACTGGCCAATATACTACGAGCTGACTAAATGGGGGGGAAATGATTTCAAGATTCAAACCATAGCTTATGTATGGAATTAGAAAGCAAGATATATTATTAAAACTGAGTAGTATTAATTGTTTGTAAAAATTAGGTGAAAGAATATTGTAACTATTTTCAAAAATTATATTGTCTGTAACTTGTATTTGGTTTACATGTACTCAAGTTAAAATGTCTGCCTAAAAATATACTGAAAAGTTGATATAATAAGATACAAATCACTTGGCACCTCTGGCACAATTTTTTCTATCATTTCTATATAATGTATATTTACATATAAAAATTGTCGATTTATATTATATTTACAAGACTTATTCTACATGGCTTAATTTAACGTTCAATATTTTTATAACTTAATGTTGTTTAAATTATATGATAATTTATGTGACTAACTTTCTCATATCATCTTTAAAAAAAAATAATGAAATTTTAATAAGAAAAAAAAAACTATGAAAAGTATGCAGAAAAAATGTATTATTTATAATAATTAAGGCAATGATTATAATCAGTTTAATTTTTTTTTAAAAAAAGAATAAAAATTGCTATTTCATTTACAATGCATGTTTTTTAAAATATATATATATCAAGTTCCACTCTTATCACCATGTCTGCATGGTTTAGTGGAGTAGTAGAGTAATGGAATATTGAACTAAAAATTTATAGAACATGATTCTAGTTCTGTGCCTTGGTTCCAGTTCTGTCTGGTGCTCAAAGTTCTCATACATTCCAGAACAATAAACCATTCTATTATTTATTTTTTAGAAAACCGATTTCTTCTTCTCTAATTCTATCGATCTTTATGTAAGCTTATGTAATCAATAGATACTGGATGTTAGTGTTTTAATAAACCCCTATTCAATGTTTTTCTATCATATCTCCAGATTAATTTCTATACCTAAGCTAGAACTAAAGTAGAACAGAACTAGACATTAATTTAATCAAGGCAATCATCTAACATTTATTAATTATTCAAGTGTACACAAGATGAGAGATCTAAAGTAGAATTGGCAGCAGAAGGCAAATGATGTTAAGAATCCCCTGATTGTGAACGTGCATTGCCATTCAGTGATAGCCATTTATTTAGGCTTTTACAACTGCAGATTACTTTCAAAAGAAAGAAGATTGTATACATTGGCAGAAGAACTATTTAATAATCAATGGGATTTTGTCTGACTTCGTAAAGTTTGAAAAAAGGTAAAAGGGCAATTGATTTAAAAAGTGGTCATGTATTTTACAATAAAGACACAAATATTGGAAACATAAGTAGATTAGATTTATTATAAATAAAAAGTGAAAAAATAATACTGTGAAGATTGTGTATATCACAAAGAGTGGCAAGATTAGTTATTCAAATTAATGGATGAAACCAAATGCAGATAATTCAAGTTTATGCCCCAACAAGTTCTCATTGTGATAAAGAAGTAGAATTATATGAATGTACAAAATGCTTTTGGTTATATCACATTTTTATTTCATGCTAGAATTGCTAAACAATTGAAAGATGAAAGTATTGTAGCAAATTTGGTTATGTTAATTAAAAATGAAAAAGGAAATAGATTCACACACACAAAAAAATTCTAAACATTATTATTTCTTTTTTTCTGAGAAAAATGCTAAATGGAAATTGAGATGAAAGCATACAAATGAAGATACAAAATACTGGATTATATTTTGATTCTAACATTCAGAAACATTACAATGAATTTAAGTTAAAGCCTGCAAATTGTTTTAAAATATTGATAGATTTTGAAGATAGTTTAGATGTGAATGAAATCAACAAGAAGATAATTGATACTATTAAGAACTACAAGAAAAATAGCTGGTATCAATAAGCAGTAAATTATCACTAAATTTTCTATTGAGACAAGACAATATATAAAGAAATATTAAAAAAAATATTAAAAGAAGAAGTATTAAAAAAAATTTTAATGTTCCATTAAGAAAAATTGAATATCTATGTGTTTTATAAACTGATATGAAAAAGAATTAATAACGATACAAGAAAATACAATTGCTAATTTGCAATGAAGCTACAGAAGAGAATAAAAATCTGAAAAGTGTAAAACAAAATCTTAGTATTAGAAGAAAAGTTATTTCTGCAATTAGAAGAAAAAAATGGAACTATTACTAAAAAGATAAGACAACATTTAAGAAGAGAGACAACATCCTAAAATTTGTGGAAGAGTTTCATAAAAAACAAGGAAAACAAATATAGCTTAAAGTTATTACATCTTCTGAATTTCTCAGCATTTTAAATAAAAAAGTGAACAACCAATTAAATCTATAAAGAGAGTAAAAACTCCAGGGAATGATGAAATTATAATTGATATCTTAAAAAAAGTCAGGTAAAGAAATAGAAAAATTGCCAGCATCTAAATAATAAAGATATATTGGGTGATTAAAAAAATGCAGTAGTAATATTGACATTTAAGAAAAGTGATAATGAAGATATTAGAAAATTATAGATATCAATTTTTTGTCAATTCTATACACAACCTTTACCAAGATTTGTTTAGAATGAACTTTGGATTTTAACCAATCAAAGATCATAAACTGAATTTAAGAATGGTTTTATTACAGTAAATCACATCCAAGTATTGAGAGATGTTATAGAAAGAATACATGAATACAAGTTGCTATTCTGCTTTGGATTTGTAGATTATGAAAAGACATATGATTCTATAAGCATTTCTATTGGAATTAAAATATTGGATCAGCAAGATGTAGATCCAGTTTATTGTCATAGTCTTAGCAAAATGCAACAGCAATGAATTTAGATTACATGATAATAATAAAAATATTAACACTGAGTAAGTACAATGATAGAGTGATTTTATAACTTCAAAACTTTTTACAGCAGGTTTACAAAAAGTTATTCATTCAAGTTTAACTCTATGATTAATTTCATTCATTATATTTCTTACTTTCATCTGATAACTCTTGTAACATTAATGAAGCTGTAAATATTCTTTGCAAAAACAACCAAATCATCTGTAAAATCTAGTTAACTCAAATGGTCCTTTAGTTTTATTCTTTTAGCTTCCCTTATTAATCCACAAAATATTATATATAAATATTATTATTAAAATTAGTATTGTTTAAGAATTGACTGCTTTTAATGAATATATGCTGTGTACATAGTATTAAATCAGCAGCTTTAAATAGCCATGCAGAATTAAAGTTTCTTCATCAGATTACAAGAAGAAACGATAAAAAAGTATTACTTATTTTACTAATTAATAATTGGTTGGCAAATTAAATTGACTAGAGACAATTACTAGGAAAAAAAAATCTAATATAATTTGAAAAAATTACAAGTTCAAAAGTAATGTTATAGCATCTAGATACACTAATCATTAAGTCATGAGGCCCTCATACATTCTTTAAAAATAAAATAGAACTCACTTAAACTTCTTTTTTATTATTAAATTAAATAGAAAATAAAAATATATTATTAATTATCTGATATTTTGTTTAGAATACTACTATAATTTTTTTATAGAATACTATATCACATTTGGAATAAAATACTGATTCTATTTAATATATTTGTATAGATAGTGATTTTACAAATATTTTAATGATTAAGACTTAATATGTGTTTACTGCAAATTTGTGATTATCCCTTAATATTTATAAAGAAATTCACAAAGAATATTTTTTAAAAGATATTCCATGTTAAAAAAATTAATATTTATATGGAGGTAAGAAACATATAGAAAATAAAAATAATCTTGTGACTATCATATAAGTGATATTTTGCAGATTCCAAAAATGTTCAGCATAGAAAGTATTAGGAGTTTATGACATTTTTGTCCATGAACACTTAAAATGATGTTTATTAGCAAACTGCATCAATTGTCATCATTGCTATCATATATTGTTAATAAGACATTAAAAAAATTAAAAGAAATAAAAATAAAATTTGAAAACAAAAAATATATATATAGATGCTCATCATAAAATGTTATATGCAACCCAATATTACAAAGCAATAATAATTAACAAAAAAATGAAAGAAATATTAGATATTCAAACTTTTTTGTTTAGCATTTGCATTTTTTATATGTACTTTAATGAAATAAATACTAATATTATAATTAAAAGGAATTTAAGTTAAATAAAAGTATTAGCAGCAATTGACATTTAAAAAAACTAATTTTAAGTACTAGATGTCACTCATAAAATATTGTAAATAATGAATAAAATTAAAATAATAATTCAGCTAATAAAATAATGTTTATAAATTATGATATAATTATTATTTTTAATGACATTTACTAGAAGTACTACACTTAAATAAAAATTCCAAATTGTATTTATAATTATATTTTAAAATAATAGTTAAAAAATATTAAAACATGTCTGTTGTTGTTTAATAACAGAGATAATTTAAAAATAATACTATATGAATTAAATAATGTGCAATCGCTTTCGACACTGTCTTGTCCTTTTCAAGGTAAAAAACATACTCAATAAAATACCTGTAACAGTATGTAAGAAAACTATGAAGACCAGAAACAATTAATCAGAAAACTAGTCTGTTTAGTATTAATTGAATATTGTAATCTTTTAATTAAAAATGATTACTTAATTTTACGTTTTATATCATGCGTTTTATATCATGCGACTTATACATTAAAATATTAAACCTTAAGTGAATACAAATAATTAGTTAATAGTATGTAAAAAAGATGTTAATAAACTGCAGAGAAGAAATACTAATATTATTACTAAAATAGACTATTAATATTTGCTTAAGCATTTTGAAATAAAAACTTAATTTTCAATTGTTTCTATTAAAATATTGTTAATATAATTTAAATAAGCAATTTAGCTATATATTTTAATGATATGTGTTATTTAAAGTTTACAATATGACTGTAAAATAAGTTGTGTTAAAAATATGATAAACAATGGGAAACTTTTATTAATAATGATCACGTCTTATAATGTAATTGGACACTCTATTACCTAATAATTCTATCTGCCTGTTAATAAAGAAATAATATATATAAATAACAATAAAAATGAAATGTATAAATTATAATAACTTTAGCATTTTTTCTAATTATAGATTTCATATTTTCTAGAAAATAAAATGTTATAAAAAGGTTTTATTATATTCATTTTATTGCTAAAAAAAGTTTTAGTTGTACTTTAATGCAAGCTAATTATCCTACTCATTCATTACACTGAATGTTTACTATGGTGGTTTGAACGTAGAGTTTTCGGTCTATATCCATCCTCTACTTCATCTCATACAACCAATATACAGATAAATGATCACCAACATATGTTTTTGTGCAGAACCAGCATTCATCAGTTGGGCCAGATCATACTCTCTCCCATACATATATTCAATGAGTGTTCAACTTAAATTAAAATACAATTCCTTAAACTTTAATAAACAGGCTTCAATAATCTCACTCTTCTGACAATTCAACTGTCCATTTCATTGAAAACCATGCTCACAATGTCTACATGAGTATGACAACAATATCAAATCCACCAAGGGCTTTCAGCATTCCATCATTGGTTTTTAATAAAATGAATAATAGAACTGTTGGAAGAGTGAGAAGATTGAAGCCTGCTCATTAAAGTTTAAGAAATTGCTATCTTAATATAAACTGGGAGATTATATCCGGGTCCAACTTATGAGTGCTGTTTCTGCATGAAATACATATATTGGGGATAGAAATGCCTGCGATTGCACATACATACATTAGATAATTCAAGTCTACATAACTCAATGCACACTAATTGTTTCAGTCTTAATTACTTTCTAATTTACTCTAAAAAACTAATAAAGAGGGCACATGCTTTTCCTATGTAAATTAATATCTTTAAAAAAAAACCTATTACATACTTTGCAAAAGATTAACTCACAGTGGTACTGAAGCTATAAAAGCCACAAGGTGCACTTTGAGATGGATTCCAAACAAAACTTAAGTGTTTTACTCTAATGTTAGAAGAACTTTGTAGCAGAAAATTCTCTCTTAAGTAAAACATTCAAATTTATAGTATTTGTTATGCAATAATGTTAGCTTTAATTTGTGTGTTATCTATCAAAAACATGAGAGTAAAAATTGTGATACTAAACATTTTATACTGTATTTAATGGTGGCACTAAATTCAATGATTCAAAAATTTGACATTAATAACTTGGATTTATGGAGCATTGTGTAGAGCATGTAGAGTGCTACATATTTATAAACAAAGTAGAAGATAGTCTTAAAGTATCTATACTTCTTTCTTTTCAGGATCAGACATCATTCAACTTGCAAACAAACTAACAGACTCCAGATGTCAAGAGGTACTTTCATGTAAAAAAGTAATAGAAGTTTCAAACAGCTATTTTGCATCAAGAATAAATAAATGGGTGGTGCCACTGAGACTTAGAAAACAGAAGCAACTACGATATGAAAAATACATGGATTACAATCTTGTTTTAAAAAGGTTATTGAAAGATTGTGAGTTTGGACTAAAATTAAATAACTCCTTACTGGAACAATTTTTAAATAGAATGGTAGATGACAGTTTCAGAAATAAAATCTTGAGCGAATTGAATTTAAACTATAAACTTGCAATGAATAAGTGTGTCATCCAGGAGACTATGCTGATTAATGCCTTTGAACATGGATGCCTCAACAATCAGAAAAAATAATCTTTGACTAAAGTAAAATTAAAGAGAAATTTACCAACTCCCAGCAGAAAGAAAAAATGGTTAGACATGTTATTGTTGCGGAAAATCTGGACATTCAAAAGTTAATTGTAAATATAAGGATAAAATATTTAGAAATTGTACATTAAAAATACATTTAGCAGTTGTTTGCCATTTTGGAGATTGTGCACCAGTAAATAATAAAAAACTGGACTACAAATCTTGAAGAAAGATGGAGTATAAGAAGATAAACATAAAAATTCTAAATATCAGTAAAATAGATCAACAGAAATATACAGCAAACAACCACTATGGAAGTTGATAGTGGAGTGGGATTGTGATTGATTTTATACAAAGAATGGATAAAAATAAATAAAAACCTTAGGGACTCTTAACATAAAAAGTCTGATCTGATAGGCACAGATATTAATGGAAATAAAGTTAACATTCATGGTAAAGTTGTGGTACCTGTAAGACTAAATTCAAGGTGACAAGTTATTTTGCTGTATGTTGTAAATAAAGATTTTAGTCCACTGCTGGGAAGAAATTGATTTGGAACTCTTGGTGTTTATATAAACATCTTAAAAACAGTTCATATAGATACACTTATGAAGAAAAATTACTCTAGATTATTTAAATCCAAACTGCTGAACTAACACCAGACCAGTTAACATTGCATTAATGAACAACCAATTATAGGTAAGCCTTGTAAAGCACTGTGTGCTTTGAAAGAAAAAGTAGAAACAATTTTTTTGAGTTGGTCTCTCAGGGAGTATTAACACCCACTAAGAATCTGCTTGGGCCACACTTATAGTCATAATTGTTAAATCTGATGGAAAATTATGATTATATGGAAACTATAGAGTTACATTAAATAAGAACTCAAACAAAGTTTCATATCCAGTCTCTAGTGTATATGAAGTATGGCCATTACTACAAAAGACCAACAAGTCACAAAAATAAATTTGAAAACTGCTTTCTACCAGATTCCACTGAATGAAAAAACACAGAACTTTTAAATTTGACCACCCATAAGCGACTATACAAATGTAATAAATTACCCTATGATATCTCCATTGCACCAAACTTCTTCCAGGAAAAGATAAATGTGCTCTTTAGAACTGTAACCAGTGTATTTCCTTATTTAGATGATATCATGGTCATTGCCATAACTGAAGTTGAATTAAAAAAAGTCGGTGGACATTGCTGCTCAAAGTTGGAAAGTGTGAAAATCGTAGTAAATGCTAAAAAGTGCATATGGATTACAAAAGAAATAAAATTTCTTAGTCATATAAATGCTAATGACCATTATTCAGTCCTAGACATAATAAAAGCAATAAAAAATGCCAAGAAGCCTAAAAATGTAAAAGAATTGCAGGTGTTCCTTGAACATTTAAACTTTTATGAGAGTTTTCTAAAAAAAAAAAATATTAAACATCGCATGATTACCATTTCTGTATGGAGAGTTTTGCCTGTTTTAAAAAGAAATCATATTGTTTATCATCTTTGTACAAACTTCTCAAAAAGAAACAACATTGAACTTGGATTAGCAAATATGACAAGGACTTTAAAAATGCTAAGGACCTATTAATTTCTGAAAATTTACTAGTACACTATAATCATAACAACAGATGCATCTGAATATGATGTTGGAGCCATTTATAGGTCATCCCTGCTACAGAGGTAAATGAACAATAGCTTATGTCTCCAGAATCTTGTCTCCCACAGAGAAAAATTATAGTCAGATCAACAAAAAAAGCTTTTATTATTATTTTTGCAATCAAAAAAGTTCACCAATACATTTATGAGTAGAGATTCCAAATCTGTACAGATGATCACCCCTTAATGAGTATTTTTGGCACAGAGAATAAAATCCTGGAACACATAGGTTAACAAATGTATTAATGGATTAATGTTCTGTCCAGTTATGATTATAGTTTAGTTTACAAGTCAGGAAAAGAAATTGGTCAAAATGATGCTTTATCCCATTTCACCTGACAAGACAGAGAAGGAAATTGTAATTAAGGAAATATATTTACATTGACTCAATGAATTTTAGTATAAACCATGTTGTTATACCTGAGAGAACCTGACATGATAAGGGATGTATACAACTTATAAATTGGATTAAATTTGGCTGGAGGGTTACCCTCCAGGGGTTAATTAAGTCGATTTAAAATTTGCATGATGGGCTTTCCATATCTAACAGTTGTGTGTTGGCCATTGATCACATGCTCAAGGTAGAAAACATATATTGAACTTGTTACATCAAGGACACAACAGGATAAAAGTTCTAGCTTGATCATACATATAATGGCCAAACTTAATTGATGATAAAGAAAATATGATAAAATGTGCCACAATTGCCAACAAACTACTAAGTTGCCAATCAAGATATTTGAATCACGGGAAAATCCTATGGCTCCTTGGATCTGTGTCCATTTCAACCATGCTGGCCCTTTGAATGGCTACATTATATTAGTATTAGTAGATGTTTACTCACACTGGACTAAGTATAAGCTAGTGAAGAGTACAGATGCTGACTGTCCACAACATGGTTGAATGAAATGTTTGCTATGCATGGATTCCTTGAGTTATTAGTGGCAGACTGTAGTACAGGCTTTACATCCCCAAAATTTAGACATTTCTTATACTTTAAAGGAATTAAACAGGTCCTTACTTTCCACTACTATCCAGAAAGTAATTGAATTGCTGAGGCCACAACATTTAAAACATGTAGTGATAAAAATGAATTTTAAAAGCATAACAGAAGCTTTAGTAGAAGCAATGTACCATCAGCACTTCATAACTACCACTGCAACAAATAAAACATGGGCAGAATTACTGATGGGTCATTCCTTTTGTACTTACTTATCTAAACTTCTACCCCTAGTAGGAAAATTTGAAATTAAACTTCTAAAAAAAATTTTACCAGGCAAAAACATTAGGATATGCGATCTTTTAAAACATATAAAGATGCCTGGTATAATAATAAAAGTGATGTCAAGGCAAATAAGATTAATAACATTACAAGATGGGAAGGAATTTAAAAAGATATATAAATCACCTTCACCATTATTATGATGATACTTTGTCTGAGACACACCAAGACAATACATATGAAGATCAAGCAATCAAAACAGATACGCTATAGTATAATCGAGATAATAATTCAAACTTAAAATTAATCACCCAAAATAAAGATGAAACTGCTCATATTCTACAATGAAATCCAACTATCCTCATAGAAGATAGTAATATAGTTACTCCAAGAACTTCACATGTTCACCAACCTCCAACTGAATATAAAGATTTCATTTGTTGATACCTGCCAATTTTTTAGAGGAAGGAGAAGTGAAATGTCTGCAATTGTGCATACATACATTAGATAAATCAATTTTACTTACCTCAATGCACACTAATTATTTTAGTCTTGATTACTTCTTAATTTCTCTAGAAAACTAATAAAGAGAATGCTGCTTATGCCTATATAAATTAAAATCTTAAAAAACATATTAAGTACTTTTCAGAAGATTAAGTAATAATTAACTGAGAAGTGTCAAAATATTAATCATATAATAGTACTGAAATTATAAAAGCCACAAGGTATGCTCAAAGATGGATTCCAAACAAAGCTTGTGCCCTACTCTGTATAAATGTCAGAACTTTATAGCAGAAAATTCTCTCCTAAATAGAGTATTCAAATGTATAGTATTTGTTATGCAATAATCTTAACTTTAATTTGTCTGAGTGTTATTTATCAAAAACGTCAGTATGAAAATTTGTGAATAAACGTCGTCATTATTGTAAATCACTCTAGTGTATTGTGCTAAAGTAATAAAAAAAAGATAAGTTTTTCGCTATCTGACTAATCTTCAGAGACTTCAGACATAGCAGAGATCATTTATCTTTTTCATTTTTATGTGGTCATGTGTATCGGTTGTTTAAGATGGAGTGAAAGATGAATATTGACAAAATATCCTAAGTTCAAATTTCTTTATTTATTTAATTCAAACTGTAATTTTATAGTTAAATAAATTAAGAAATCGGTATTGAACAAACTTTTGTTAAAAATTACTCGATTGCAATAAGCAAAATTGCCGTTTTAAAAGTAAAACTGCAATTTGATTAATAAACCATTAAAACAAGCATGGAATTAAATACACTTTTAAAAAAATTTAAAACTATAAATTTTGATAATGATAATAAAATGGATAACAAATCAGAATCATATATGAAGTGAAAGTTTCCGTCTTTAAATTTATTATAAGGTAAAAGTTTCCAATTTTTCTAAATTAATTAATAATCAGAGTAATTAAGAAATGTCGCTAAAATTTTGCTGTATGTATACTTATGACATGGTACGATTATAAAAAAAAAAAAACATTTTTAGAAATTATTAACTCTCTATATAAAATTACATCCATCATAGTACGCTGAATTTTTAAAATATCCAAATTACAATATTTTTGAGAATAACAGTTGAATGATAATAAACGTGCTATTATGTTGTTGAGATTGGAAGTAATACTATCTCATAAAATTCAAATAAGTTTGGCATAAGTTTTTATTTATCTCAATCGGCTATGAAAATAATTTTATTCCAAATTTACTATCTGTAATTTAACTGAATGTTCGTTTTTCAAAATGAATAATTTCCTATTCTAGTTCTGTTGTTGATAAAATAAAAAACAAAAATAGTATTTTTAAAAAAATATATAGATAGTTGATTATTATCATTATAGATATTTTCATTATTGTTATTACTGCTATCAATTTCTATCATTTTTAAAGATGAAATTATTATTTTAACTTATTTGAATAAGCTTGTTTTTATTCACATAATAATTTACTACCTTCAATATATAAACTAACTGCTTCCTGGATACAATAAATATTTTAACTACTGTTTTTTGCTATTTAATATATATATAATGCAAAATATCATTGATATAAGTAATATGTGAACATATAGCTATTATATCTTTGATCGCTTTTTCGAACGTCTCTAAATTCCTCTTTTCCAATATTTAGATCGTTTATCAATTTTCTTTCAATGCATACCTTATAATTTCTTTATCTCTAAAACATGACTATTTCAATTTTTCCCCTATTAATACCACAATAAAAAAAAATTTCTTTTACTGACCCCTTACTTTTACATCCTAATTCTATATTTTCAAGTTATTTTTCACCCACCCCCCTCCTATCAGACATATATATATATACTATAATTACAAGTTGTTTATTTTCAGAACATCGCTTATCTCAATTCTATCATATTGCAGCCATCCATTATCATAGATTCTCTTGCCTATGTATATATTTCATGAACAATCTTTGTTTATCAGGTGAACTGAAGGTATTAAAACACCCAATCTTGCACATTTTGTCAGCCCAATAATCAATTTTACACAATTATTTTGCAGGCATATGTTTTATACAGGAACTGACTATAAGTCACCAAACTAAACATTTGAGCAACTTTAACAGTAATTAATATGGAGAGCTTTAATATTTCATTACCACTACTATAAATACTATCTTCTGCAGTTCAGAACTACAATTCTTTAATAATTTTTAGGGGATATTTTATAAAAATGTTACAATATTATCATCTATTTAGAAACACAAAACATTTTGTAATGTAATGATAATGTATTCACATGCTGGTATCTGACCCCTGGTTTCAAATCTGGACTGAATAATGTTTGAAAATTTTTTCAACAGGCTTAGGATTTTCTTTTCTGGTTTTTAGCTCATAACCTAACTAATTGTTCAATATTGGTCAGTAGATAGATATCTAGATTTTCTTGACTAGAGGATTAAACAAAGATAGAAAAACAAAGTCTCACTATCCAATAATTGCTAGCTGATGAAGAGAGTACTTTTCTTCATTGCTCTTTTATAAAATAAAAAAACTGTTAGGGAATTCTTTGCTCTGAAGGTGTCATGCAAAACAGTTCTTTATATATGTATTATTTTAAATAAAGTAATCTTAGATTTATAGTTATTAATTTTTTTTTTTTTAAAAATCACTGATGAAGTCACATGACTGGATCTATAATATCAACTGAAATTTCAAAAAGTGTGAACTTTTAGTATTTTTGATACTGAATGGCAAATTTAGGAGCTAATGATTTCTGGATTGATTTTTAGCTCAATATTTTTGGTGCTTAAATACAGCATGAATCACTAGCAAGTATCACATGATCATTTATTTGCTAGTTAGTCATTCTTCAAAAGACAAAATAAAAGATTATCAGAATGAAAGCTATCAAAATAAATGAACCTAAAAAGTAGTGTACTTTACAATTTGGGAAACTATTTTTTGTTTTTTTGAAAGAAAAAAAAACAATCAATAGTTTTTTTTATCTAACTTCACATTTATTTGCTCTCAAAATTAATCATATTAAATTTAAAATTTTTAATTAAGCCAAAATCTAATCTAATAAATTTATCTTTACAGAGATGATTTTTCCATTAATTCTAAGACCATCACAATAATGTAGATATGGCTAATCACAATCAAAAAATGACTATCTTAGCAATTTCAATTCCCCATTTATTTTTAAAGTAATTGTTAAACTTCTGCCTTTATATTCCATATTGTTTCCAAACCACAGTTAAGCAGAAAAGACCCCTTATTTTTTTTTTGATCAAGTCATTAATAATATAATTATTATCAAAGAACCAATCAGGATTATTCATTTTCCTGAATTCAAAAATAAAATTTTTCAAATCTACTTTTAAAGATAATTCCTTGCTTCTATAACATAATGAGTTTGAATATCCAAATTGTTAGGAATATGGTTTATTATTAAATAAAATGTTTTGAACTTCTTTTAAATGTGCTAATCTATTATCAATCCATCTAAAAATTTGTACTTGTTAAAACTCATATAATATTAACTTATTTTATATTCTGATGTTTAAATAAATGATTATACATATAAGGCATTATTTAAATGTAAATGCAAAAAACTTTTTATAATAGACATTCATATAATTCACTAACTATAAACTATTCCAGTTTATAAAACTAATTCCATTATTTGTAATAATTTTAATTCATATCTTTATAGTTTCTATCAATATGTGTTTTTAAAGCCTTTAAAAAAAATTGTTGTCTTATGGTGCTGTTTTGAATCCAATATTAGGCATAAAAGCTGATAAAGTGATAACTTGTCCATTATAAATAAATCAAAATAATTACTCTAAGTATAAATTGTAATATATTATTTAATTATCCATTGAATTTTTAAATTTTATAGGAACAAATTTTTAATATCGTTAGTTAGCTTTGTCTTGTTTTTTCCTCATAAAACTAGGAATTTTAAAAATCAAAGGTACCTAATTAGATTTCATAGCAAATCAAACTTTATGTTATTTATTTTTAGGAATAATTTATTTTGCTTTTCAAAAAAAAAGTGTAATCCATTGTCATCACCTATCGGTTCAATCCTTGTGAAAATGAGTTCTACTAAAAACATCTGTAATAATCCTAAGACCACAAGCACTTATCTACATTCCCTGTTCTATATTCAGAAAAAAAATCAATTACTAATAAAGATGAGCATAAAATATAAAAACTAATATTTCTAGTAAATAAAATTTATCTGTAAATTTATTTTGAAATATCTTATGTCATTCTCTCTACTTATTCATAAAGAATTTTATTGAGTGTTTAAATTATTGTGAATAGCATTAAATATTACAGCATACATGTATCTGATGAAGCTAATGAGTTTTTAATAGCAATCAATTATTAATACGCTCATTTATTTATTTGTTATTATTTTTGTTTAAATCTTTTTTACAACTTCTGCTGAACGATTGGGAAAAATTATTTTGAATATATTTATAATGATGTTTGAACCCATTGTTCAATTGCGATAATGCTACTTATATATAATAATAATCAGCTTCATCATAATTTTTATTTGATATCAGTGTACTGAAAAAAAAATCTCTCCAAAATTAATCCAGTTTTTCCAAGCCTGTTTTTTCACACTACTTATGCATTTTTTTTTTTATATTGTTCATTCATCTTACATGTAGATTTTTTTTTACCCATATATTGAGGACTGGTGTAAAATTTTAATTCCATCTAGTAATCATCTACATCAACATTCTGTAACTGATGTCAGTGATACTTGTTTGTTGTGTCATCATGCTCCTTACATTTCTTTCCTCTCTGTTAATCTCAACTTATAATGCTCAGTACTTTGCTGTCTAATATATACTAATCTACTATTCCATAATTCTATTTTACAATCCAAGGTAAGGCAGAATTCTTAAGTGTAAAATAATGCAAACACAAAATAAGTATATACTAATTTATTATCCCACAATTCTATCTTACCTTATAAGGTACATGGCTTGTGAGATAGAATTATACTAAGCTTGTAAATAGAATTGTGAGATAACTATTTTGTACTTGTGTTACTTTATATTTGAGAAGAATGCCTAGGCCATGAAACCATTGGTGGGAATTTCTAATTTTGTCAATATTTTTTTTTAATTTTATATAGCACATATGTGAAATTAATTGCCTTCCATATTTTGATATATATACACTTGTGTATAGTAAATTATATTTATATGATAATTTATTAATCATTATCATCATTGATGAAAATCATAATAGGTTTATCAGTCTATATAAATTAAAAGTCCACTTAATTCACATTTATATGAATAGAAAACTAATACTGAATTTTGTTTTAAAAAATATTGTATTTCTTTTTTGTAAATTTTTAATAAAAAAAGATCAAGATTTCGACAGTAATAAACAATTCTTATATTTTTATCACAACAATTTAATAAAATGGTTCTGTTTATCCATTACTGTCCCAAAATCCTTTCTTGAAATATTTATTGTCTATCTTGATTTGGCAAATCTTTGCTCTGTAGATAATTACTACTACTATTATTATTATGTTTCAATAATATACTCTATTGTCAACAAAATTTACATGATGTTTATATACTTATACCTTGGTTATGGTGGCATGATGATTTTTACGTATTTGGTTTGACTCATTGCTAATTACATAGGTATGGAAATTTTGAATAGGGATCTAAATCAGTTAATCTATTCAATTACAATACTTTAGAAAATCTGGGAGTATATGATAGATTTTTCATATTATGATATTTTTGTTATTGGTATCATTTCATTTTTATTGTTATTCATCCCTCTTTCAATCTTTTGTTATCATTGATCAAAAGTTTTCATTTGTTCAGCTATGTGCGAATTCACATTTCATGTTGTTCTTTTAGTTTCTTGTTCATTTTTGCTTTTATTTGAGTAGGCTGTGCTCATATAATGGCTATTTTTGCATGCTCTTATAAATTAGCTTGTAATTTAATAGTGACCAGGTGGCTGCATAGATATCTGGCTCTGTAATCTTTGCATCTCAGCTCCTTATTTGTTAGCTTGTTGTAAAATGTTGTTTGGTTTTATTTCCTAGGTTGAATATACATTGTGTGCACCAAAATGCATAAAGTCCAAATATTGCTGCTCATGATGTAGAGGTCTGCTTGTGTATAAAATCTGTTAGCTGCTGTATAATTTGTCTTGTTCTATATTGATTTAGCATGCTTCATATAGTATTTAGTGCTGTACAATTGTAAAATATGTGTTGTGTTTTTTTAGCAGCATGCCATAGATTACAGAATGGGTCTGTTGACCTATAAAGATGATGGTATCATAATAAAGAGATTGTTGGTAGTGCAAATAGGTTTAGCTTGATCAAGAAGTCAAAGAACTTCAGTTTCATTGACTATTTTCTGAAGTTTTTAAGAAGTTGCTTGTTGTTTACTCCCACCATTGGGCTAAAGGTCTGGTTGTTTTTAGCCTACAAAAATCCAACTGCACATGCTCCACGGTGAGACTGGATGTGAGAATGCATCTAGCTTGAGAAGCTTGCCATACAACATAATAGTGATCTTTGTTTTAGTGTTGAAATTTGACTGAAGTTTTTGTAATACTACTATAGAGACTGAAATGGGCAGAGAGAGCCAAGAAACTATCATTTTTTTGCAATGAATTATTTATGTATGACAAATAATAATTATGAGTATTTGAAAATTGGAACGTACTATAGTCCTCAAAAGATATTTTGGGGACACTGGGATATCTAACCAAAGGTCACCCTAGGTTGCATTGCTTTTTTTTTATTTCTTTGCTGATATCTGTATTAAATTGACTTTGTTTTTTTTGTCAGGATAAATAAATTATTATTTTTCTTTCTTTTCCTTTGACAATATCTGCAAATGTTGGCTTGTTTTTTTCATTTTTTTATGACTTTCATTGGCGTTTTTGCCGCCTGTTAATTATGTCATGTGATCTTTGAGTCTCCATGCTTGCGTTGCAAATTTGTTAATATTGGTTTTCAATTTAAAAATTATCAATTAAATTCTGCTTATTTTTTCTGTTAGTTGATATCAATTAAATTAATATTAGAATTTTTGATGTTATATATTTTTTTTACTTTATTTCTGATGGTTTTTATTAGCTTTTTAATGGTTTGAATGTGGAGCGTTTTTAATCTGATGTGATGTGATGTACTGTAGCTTCTCCTTAAACGAAGTCAAGAATCTCTCAGCAATTATCTCCAGGGAAACCTGTTAGCTACTTTATTTTACATTCCCCAATCGAAGTTTTCCCATATTCTGCTCCATCCCATTTCCACAACATAATCTTTGCTGTCTAAGGTAAGGCGCCCTCTATATTATTATTTTTATTTGTAGTTTCATCTTTTCTATTCTTGCTCAATTTATAACACGCGTTCATTTAATAACTGATATTTTTTTTAAATGAACAATTTCTTCTACATTATTTCGTTGAATTTATATATATTGCAAACTTTAGTTTTCAAAAAATATCCTATTTTAAGCATATTTGTTTTCATGCTTTCTTGAAAACTAAACATTTTCTGTCTTGGTTTTTGATTAGAGACTTGTAGTATTTGAATGTTAAGATTGTGATAATACGATTTTAATAATTATTCTTTCAATATAGGTTGGTAGATTTCTCTTCGTAAACTATTGGCACTATTTATTACCAATCGTCTTTCAAAGTTGTATTCGTTTCTGGCATTAATGTACTTTTACTGTGTTTATCTGAGAATTAAAGTGCATAACTAGATCGAAATTATATTTCGGAAGTATATAATAAATCTGAATCTTATAGATCTTTAAGAATGTTTAAGAATTACATCTTTTAAATTTGTATAAAGTAACTAATCATTTATATAGGGAATATATATCTTCAGCAATTTTTGGATAATTTATTCATGAATTAGCAAGATAAGTTTTTAATTTCCAAATGCCGTTCACAGAAGATCAGTAAAAAAAAAAAAAAAAAAGTGTTATCACGTTTGCCAGATGATAAGAAAAAATTTCTAAGCCTGATTAAAACCTGAAAAAAAAAACCATATTTTGTACAGCCAATATTCGAACCTAGTGGTAAGCATGGCAGATGATAGTCGTATCTATGCAAAATCAAAGTCTCGTACTTAGCTCATATATCTACATGTTTAATATACAATTATTAATAGAATTACTGATGAAACTCAACAATAAATGCGTGTACATGAATAAAATTCTGAATTTTATTTTGTATTTTTCTGTATCGATAAAAATCATGTTGTAATTAATTTTTTTTTAGTAAGTTTAGGATTACATCATCAGTATATCTGAGTAGCACAATCATTCATTTTAAAATTAAATATATAATGTCATTGTAACAAAAAAGAAAAATATTTTCATTTTGGTTTATCATTCACATCTGTTTTCATATTCATTATATAGTCCCTGAGTAGAAGGTTTTTCGTGTCAAAAGCCATCTGCGATTGACATATTAGTTTTATGTGATAAAAGATAGGATTTTAATAGAATGATATTGTAACTGGAAATTAGTGTAATTCTATTATATTCTTAATTAATTTGAGCATTATTAATTTTATAATTTGATTTTATTTTTTACTGCTCAAATACGCAGTATATGTGTGCGTGTAAACTGTATATATATATATCTGTATAATTTTTTTTGTGAATAATTACCCCAAAAAAAAATATGCAAATCTTTTAAAAAAGTAAAATTAAACGCACGTAATTTTAAAGATTAACTTTTAAATTTATCTTTTTATTGATAATTAGCATAAACTAGTTTTTTTCAGTTTTTACTGAAAATCCAACGATTTCATATTACTGCTCCTTAAAGGTACATTGATTTTTTTTTTTGCTAATAACAACTAAGTAAATTTCATCTCAAATTGGATCTTGTCCAAGGATGACTTTTATGTTTTGAATCTATTACCATTTTTTAAAATTCTTTTTTCTATACTTATTTGCATTACTAATAATCTTTGCTTCATATTTGAATCTGAAGTTTATATAATTTCAATATATGTCAAGCGTTTTTATAAGAAATTTATTATGCATATACATTATATATAAATTGTCTATTTTCCAAATTTTTGATTACTTTGTAATTATCAACTTAATAATATCTGATATCACTTTCACTTGAGACTGGAAATAGATTTTATAAAGCACTCATTAGTCCAAGAGAAAAATAGCTTAGATAGCCTAATTTAGAGCGAAGATCTAATGAAAATACATTATTCTTCAGGCTACTAAAATTAAACAGTTAATTTTAGCATTTTGTTTCACACACACACACACCCCCACCTATGAATATTAAGATATCCATTTACTAAGGAATATTGATTGAATGACTATAATAAATATATATAAGGATATTTGTAATGTAGAAAAATTGTCTAGTTTTGCATAGCCAGCAGACTTATGCTAAACCTTCACATATTTAGATAATAAATTCATTACATTATGGTTTTCTGTATACAAAAATTATGAGATTCTAATATAATTATTTTTTTATATAACATGCTATTATTCAGATATTCAGTCTCCATTAAATCACTTTCATTTTAAAATGATAAGCAGATTATTGTAATTTAAGAATTTGATGAAAGAATCTATCAAAATTTTTAATTCTGAATTTTAAAATAAGTTTTCAGGTGATTAGGAGGTAAATTTTTTTCAAAAAGTCATAAAGAGTGAAATATATAATGTGAAATCATTCTTTAGATCATGTTAAATCACAGTTTAAAGTATACATATTTTGTTGAAAATATTTTTTAACTTCTTTCCTGAATTTATCACCTTTTTGATAGCCTTTAACAGCTGTTTGTGTTATATTTTCAGAGTTTTATTTTAATTATTAAATTTTTACTTTGCATTATATTACCATAATTTTAAAATTACTTGTTATAATAAATAAATGAAAATCATTCTTAAAAATAATATTTCAACTTTGCAAATATATAAAAAATAATAAATTGAAATATGTAATCAGAACAATAACTTTTGTTATTAGGCAATTGTCTGTTAAAGTAATATTTCAAACAAAATAAAATTTGTTTCCATTTCTAAAATCTGAACAAATTATTGTTAAAAAGTCATAAAATAGTGAAATTATTTTTTAAAAATTTAAAATCCCATTTATAATTATTTTAAATGGGCAAAAAATAATAGTTCAAAATGATTATGAGTTGTATTTCATTTTCAGCCAATCACAATTTCCTGCTTTATATAAATTATTACATTTTTTTTACTTATATTCATTTATAAACAAATATATTCTTGCTAAAAAATAAATATTTCACAAATATTTTGCAAAAATATTCATAAATATATAAGCAAACTATGAAAAATATAAGAATTTTCTTTTTTTACAGTTAACAAAAGACATGTTCTCACTCATAAGCATTCTCAGGGTCTGAGATTTAAAAAAACCACCAATAAGCAGGATTACACAAAGCCTAAACTTTCCATAGTAGTGCCACTCAGTGCAATCTTGAGTAGTCAATGGATGCAAGAAGGTTTGGGCATAAAATCTATATCTAGTGCCTACTCACCCAATATCCCTAGACTAGTTTCTAGCTTGTGGCTTTTATCAGTGAGGAGCCTTGGATCTGAGAACACTGCACATAGATCTTAAGATCTAATGCAATCCTTCAACAGCTACCTTTTACCCTATTAGCTAACTATAAAGCTTTGAGTCCAATCCTAGTCTGGGAATGTTGGATAAATAGACACTAGATAGGGATTTTATGCACAAAGCTTCTTGCATGCTACTATATGGAGAGTTTAGCATCCATGTAACCAGCTTGTGTAAGCATAAATAATGGTGATCATGTGATGTTTAGTGGTTTAATAAGCAGGGGTTTGGCCTATTTTATTAGATTCTTTGAATATACTGGTACCTTCCAATTTTTTTTAAAGTTAATAAATCAACATACATTTTATTTCCAGTTTTTACCATTAAATGAACACAAAACCAGTAAACAAACTCCACAGGATAACTGCAAGAGTGAATTTAGGCTATAATGATTGATGCATCACTATACTATGTGGCAGAAATAATATAAATAAAAAATAATTAAAAAGTTAAGATGAGGACTGCAAAAACTAGATACAGACACAAGCTTTATCGCAATATTTTTTTTTCAGTAATCTATTAAAAATTTCTGATAAAATTTCAGTGAAAAAAAGAGGCATATATGCTTTTTAATTTTAATCTGGAAGAAAGAAGGAATAGTTAGATCTACTAAACAAAAATAATTGAGTTTGTCAAAAAGAAAGAAAATTATCAGTTTGACATAATATAATGAAATGGATATAATATTTAAAAGTAAAATTTTTATATATATTATTGTATAGTACAAACATCAGAATTCATTTAAATTTATAACTTAGTTTTATAAATGAGATATTACTGTTAAATGAGTAGAGACAAAGATGATTAAATTTTATTACTGAATTATTGTATGTAAACTTCTAAACCATATCTGGGCAGAGAACTCGGTACACATATGCACAACTGTGGTCCATTAGTTAAATGATAACATACTGCTTTACTAAATCTAAGACTCTGGTTCAGTTTGGGTAGAAACAAACTGCTCACAAAATATGTATACTTACGGGATTGATTTCAAGTACGTTTTACTTTTATAGTAGTTTTTTAATGTTATTTGGAATTTTTAATGGAGAAAATTCAAAGATTATTGAGCTGGTTTTAGTCTTGTACGATATTTTTATATTTAAAAAAAATCTCGTTCTTGATATTTTATTAAATTTGTTTCAATTTAAAATATTTTTAGTATATACAAAAAAAAAAAAAAAAGAACAGTTTTGAAGCAATGGTGGATCATTACAAAACAATATTTTATTAGTAATGAATTACCTGTTACAACAATAAAATTAAGATTGGGCATTAATATAAATGAAATGAAAATTTTTATTAAAGCAAAATAAATCTAAAATTAAAACAAAACAGATGCAAATAATTGCCTGACAATTAAAAAAATGTACTTTAAAATAGCATATATATTTTTACTTAGAAGGTTTAACAAAAAATTAGGAGATTTATAAGAGATTCTTTGCTGAACCCCCTCCCCCGCCATTTCAGTTTAATCAGTTAAATGGATCTGTTGATCTCAACTCAACCAACAGTGAGTGCTCAATTGAACATCACTTGATTTTCTGAGTAATAGGCTGCATGATTATTATTATGAAAATATATACTGATTTTATAATAGAGACTGATTGTCCAAAATAAATGTAAACATTCTAATGTTTGCCAAATGTTGGTAGAATAGGTGTATAGAAAGAAACAATTATAAATTAGAAAACAACTAAAAAGAAAGATGTATTAAATATTAAAAAAGTCAAACAGTCATCATATTACTATATAATTACATTTGACTGATAAATCATTAGATCTGGACAAAATCTTCAGATCTTAGATGTGAAGTATAAACCAATATTGATTGACTTTTTTAAAAACACTGTACTTTTTATTATAAAATGGTAAGCAATAAACTATCACATAATATATAATATTTGTATGTGATAACAGATTTAACTATTTCATTAAAAAATTTTTTTGAATAATTTCCTTAATAAAGACTTCACGTTGATATTACAAATTATACTGAAGTTTGAATCCCTGACAACAAAAAATATTGTACTTGAGATACATAAATGCCACTCTAATTTGTGCAGATGAAGATATTATAATTAAAATACAGCAAGAACTAGTACAGAAATCTTTAAGTTGGATGATTGAAAAAGAAGATAAAAACCATTTCTGGACATAGATGTGCAAAGACTGAATAATATTTTAAACTACAAAATGGCTCTAAAGCCCATAAACATCAGAGGAATCATTCATACTAAATTTTTAACTCCAATGATCCATAAGTATGCAGGTCTTAAAAGTTTTCACTACAGAAATTTAAAACTATGTAAATATGAATCAGATCGAAGAAACAATATAGACACATATACCAAAGATCTAAAAAACATGATGTATAACCTTAAGAAAATTAATTCCACAATAGAAAAATTCTACAGCAAAATAAAGAACCAATTACATTCCTGATCCAATGGAAAAAAGTGGACTAGCCTTTCATATGTGCCAAGGATGGCTCAGAAACTAAAAAATATATGCGCAAGAAAATATAAGTTTTCTATCACCTCCTCTGTTAAACAAATTATTGAATAAATCTAAAGATAAACTAACCAGGGAGTCTACACACCAAGAAATCTATAAAATCAAGTGCCTAAATATTAATTGCTCAAATTCATATTATGGGGAAACAAGAGCAAACTTGTCCACAAGACTGGCACAACACAACTACCTGTATATCAGAGCAAATAGAAGCAAAGAGTGCTCCTCAATAGTTTTAATAAATGAGCTAATCAGGCCATGAATTTGATCTCTCCAAAGTGGATATTGTGTGCACCAAAAGAAATGAGAGAAAAAGAAAGATTAAGGAAATATAGACTATAGCTGAAGACAAATGTGGTACAAATAAAAAGCCAGCATCCCTTTATCTAAAAAATAGCCTCTTTAACAAAATTTACATAAATTTGTATAAAATCAAGAAATTTAACTTTATGTAAATTTTACAAATAACAAGCAACAAATTTAGCAAGATTAAACCATAAAGCTATGATTATGATACTTAAAGTGACATTGTAAATCTATGCTTAAAATCTGCATAGATTTAACCAAAGAACAGGAACATATTTGCTTTCTTAGGAAATGCCTACAAATAAAAGTTTACCCTAATTGTTGACACATAAACATAGACTGATCTATTTATCAAAAAGAAAATATAATTAAAAAGCTTAAAGAGATATTACTGAAGTCAATAATTAAAAGCTATAATAGAGTGATTAAAGGTGATAAAAAAAATGCATGCTTTTGAACTACATGGTATTGGCAAGTACTGGCATAAAATGTTGTCAGATTGCATTTAAACTAAAAAATAAATACAAAAAATTGCAATTCCTGGGAGACAAACTAAACTGTAAATTAGACATAATGGATAATAATATGAATTGGATCAATTTATCAAATTGCGAAGTATTTATATGAAAAATACTAAATTGCAGGTCAATTTGTGGGAGGAAAATGGAAAAAGCCAAATACAGGAATTACAGTCAATATTGAGGAATAATATGAGATTGATCCTGGGAAGAAAAACATAATAGAACAAATGTCCAAAACTTTGAGAACATTACCAATGTCAAACAATAACCTCTGGGCCTAAAACATAAATATTATTTGGAATTTTATTAATGAGAAAAATTTTGTTTGTTTGAAAGAGGACAAAGGAAATTGACTGGTGTTAATGGATAAATAAGATTATAATGAAAAATTAAGTCAGCAAATTGTTAACCTAAAATTTACAAAAACAAATGTTTATAATTTAAAATGCAAGAAAGACAAATTTATTTCACTGATACTGAGGAAATACTGAGGCAAAGCATTTACAAACTCAGAAAACAGCAAAATTTATCATCTGCCATAATATCTAGAATTTTTACAAACATAAAGCTTCATAAAGAGAATTCTCACTAAAATTAATTTTGGAGGTGCGTAATTCTACCATGCTGTGAAAATTATTGTGTCATGGCTGATTGAAGACTTGGGTTTGGGGCCATATATAGTAAAGATATCATATGAATTTGTCAACAAAATTAAAAATCTAAAAATAAACAACAATGAAATCACATCCTCAGACATGAAGGAGTTATATGAGCCTGTTCATCATGCAGAATTGATAGAGGTGATATAGGAAATATTGCAACAGGCTAACTATAATATTCATAGAAAAGAATTTATAACAGAAGCACTAAAATGGATTGGTGAGGAAATTATAGCAATGACAAAAAAATTTTACAAAATGGATACCATGAGAAATATTACTATTCATCATTAATAGCATTCTCTTTCACATATTTGGCCACTGGAGATCAGAAAAGAAGTTTCTTCACAGAAAATATAACAAAAACTGTTAAGCAGATTAGACATGCCAATAACTCAAGATACAGTTTCACTATCTACAATTTATTTCAAATTAAGATTTCCTTTTTGGATGTTTAACTAAGAATCTGCAATCAAAGTCTTATGATGTAAAAATGAAATACTTGTAATGTTTCAAATATTTGTTTTCTTATTAGAACTAACAATATAACCAGCTGAACTTGATCTTTCTAAACACAAATGGAATCTCATCAACAAATTCAGGGTAACCAATAATCATTGCATTTCGTGAATGGAATTTATCAATCATTGATCTTTATAAATGTAGATACTCACAAATTATATAATTATGACTAATAAATCTATAGCTACAGTATTAGAATTGAAGGATTTAATGAAGCCATTAATGATTCTGTCTCCTGGTTGGAATCTACAGATTCCTTTATGGCATTTGATTAATAATTAAACTGTCAAAAAAAATCCATATGCTAAATTTAAAAAAAAAAAAAAGATACATGTTTATATAAATCTAAAAAGACAAAAGCTATTAAAAAAAATACTAACATGTGATAGCTTTAATTTTCTGGAACTACATCTAAGTTGAAAATTATTTTAAAATATAAGAGACTTTGAAGATAGTTCAGACTTGAATAACATCAAAAGTAATGTAACCGATATTTTATTAAAAACTGATACACAGTAACTGTAACAAAAGTTTTTAACTGGGATTAAATAATGTACAAAGCAAAGAAGAGAAATATTTAACAATGATTTATTTAGAAGAGACTAAAAGTCTGCAATTTGTAAAAGAGTAGAAAAAGGGTTAATAATGATATAAGAAATATATAATTGTTATGTAGTAAGAAAAGTTGTTGAAAAAAATAAAAATTTCTTAAAAATATATAAAAAAGAATAAAAATTCTTAAAAATATAAAATATTATCTTCATACTAAAAGGAAAGTTGTTTTAGAAAAAAAAAAAAAAAAGATGACACTATTACAAAAAAGGGAGGAAATTCTATAAAGAACTATAGATTTGTACAATTGAATATTTGGTTATAACATCAGACACACAATAGACTCAAGCCATGGATTGTAAGAGTTGGTGTATATAGAATGTACGCTCTAAACTTAAGTGATTCACTTACATTTTAACATCAGGCACCAATAGACTCAAGCCCTGATTTAAGCATGGATTGTAAGAGTTGGTATATATAGAATGTACACTCTAAATGTAAGTGATTCACCGATGTTTTAACATCAGGCACACAATAGACTTAAGCCCCCAAGCCCTGATTTAAGCATGGATTGTAAGAATTGGTGTATATAGAATGTATGCTCTAAACTTAAGTGATTCACTTACATTTTAACATCAGGCACACAATAGACTCAAGCCCTGATTTAAGCATGGATTGTAAGAGTTGGTGTATATAGAATGTACACTCTAAACTTAAGTGATTCACTTACGTTTTAACATCAGGCATACAATAGACTCAAGCCTCCAAGCCCTGATTTAAGCATGGATTGTAAGAGTTGGTGTATATAGAATGTACACTCTAAACTTAAGTGATTCACTTATGTTTTAACATCATGCATACAATAGACTCAAGCCCCCAAGCCCTGATTTAAGCATGGATTGTTGGTGTATATAGAATATACGCTCTAAATGTAAGTGATTCACTTACATTTTAACATCAGCACACAATAGACTCAAGCCCTCAAACCCTGATTTAAGCATGAATTGTAAGAGTTGGTGTATATAGAATGTACACTCTAAACTTAAGTGATTCACTTATATTTTATCATGCGTAGAAATTTATAATATTTAGAAATAGTGCATTATTGGAGATTGACTTCCATTTGAATAATTTCAAAAGAACTATATTGTAATAAAGAACAAGACAACAAAACAATTTCTAAAATATCTTTTAAAAATTTGAAGTACAGTATTTTAATTGAAAAGGTCAAACTTGCAATTAAATCTATAAAGAATGCTAAAAAATATTATAAATATTTAAAAAAAGCAGGTGAAGAAATAGAAAATTTGACATTATTTACTTAAATATAATGCCAAATGACAATCTATACCAAATAATTAAGAATGTAGTTATGGTATTGATATTCAAAGAAAATGTGGAAAATTATTTTAAGTATTTTTATTATAGTGGATAATATTGATTTTTTCAAGAAAATAATTACAGGAATTTCTGTCTCCCTTATTTAAAAATTGAAACAATAAAAACATTTTAAAGATCAATTTATTTAAGCAAGGCTTTATGAGTATATATTCTTAAAATATTCTGATAGTTTATCATTACCATATTTTGAAACTTCTTCAAGTATCTATCTCTAAAGAACTAGCAGGTTTTTTTTTCATTTTAAGATTTGAGCTGTTAAAATATTAATATGGATATCATTGCTCCAGTCTAAATGAGAAGGGATGTTAAATACAGCTTTAATTTATACATTTCGATGTAACAAAAAAGGATATGAATTGACATTGGAATCAATATATTACTTTATCTTCTTTGCAGTTTTAATCCCTCAATAAATTAAGCCTTTGCATCAATTAATAAATTTGTGCCTTTAAAATTGTATATTGAATTTATCATTTTAAATTTAAAAAATGCTATTGAATCAAATCATGAATAATACACTATTCTTATAGAATCAATCAAGATCTTTTTTTAGATGAATTTAAAAGCAGATTTACTTATATCTACAGTATATTATTTTAAAGAATTTTATATCTCAGTAACATATCAAACTTAAAAATCCAAATTAATAATTGCAGTGTTTAACAGCAGTTAGAAATTTAGCACAAGATGTAATTGCTTTATTAATGTTGAATTTTTTCTTAATATGTTTCATTAAAACCCAGTCAATATTTAGACAATCCCAATATCAATAACAATCAAGAATTTCAAATTATAGTCATAGCAACCTCTTTTTAAACAATAAAGGTGAAATCAAACCAATGCGACTATAATTTTAATGGTGAAGTGTATCAGTTAAAATTACTTTCAATTATAAAGTAATCCATAAATTGTTTTGAGCATGGATATATCTAAATTCTTTTGTAATCAGTAATCAATTCATGTATTTTTTAAAACTGAATATGAACAAATCGTTTGAATTCATGGAGTCAATATTGTTTTTTCCACTAACATTGGATCAATTGTTTGCACAAAGATATGCATTAAAGTTTCCAAGAAGAAAGATGAGGTGTTTTAACAATACTCATGTGATTTTACTAGCCACAAAGAATAAACTTTTTTTTCTCTGAACTTTCTATAATCTAATATTTAGCATGAAGATTAATAAAATAAGTTTCAGATATTTTTATGAAAAATAATCATTAGTTTTTTATTTATACATCTTGGGATTTCATGAATAAAAGATATCAAATTAGACATTATTGCGAATCTCAAACAATTGTCCTTTTCAATTGAGGTTCTTTTTTAACTCACACTAAAAAATATTTGTCACACTTCCTTCATCTGAAAAATAAGTTTTTCTAAGAGCAATTATATCACTTTTAAATCTTAATAGCTCAATTAAAATCTTGAAGATTTTTTTCTAAAAAGGTTCACCCATTCAATGTCTTTTTATTTTAAACAAAAATTAAAACACTTGTCTTCATAACTACTGCTACTTTATGTTTAAATTCTTTATTATCATTACGGATTTTAAGCAATCAACCAGATGACCAATCAGATTTTATAAAACAAGCTATATTAGATCAACTTTTTTCCATCTTGAAAGTGGATAAAGGATCCTAAATACGACTGCTGAAATATATAATCATTTATCAAGTAAAAGTACTGCTCCACATCCAAGGGACTCGTTGCTGATTGTATTATTTCATGCAAGATTAAAATTAAGGATTTCCTGTCTGCTAAACCTATCTTCATCGTTGCTGTTTCAATGTGAGAACTTTTGCAAAAAATAAAAATATAAATGATTGAAAGCAGAATTCCCAGTGCATGTAATTAAAAGATAAATCCACCATTCTATTGTTGTAGTTTCTGTACAGAGATGACCAAAAGCTAAAAGGCGCATAATAAGCAAACTCTATGCCAAATACCTGAAAGCAGTAAGATAAAAGGGAAAAAAGAAAATAGAGAAAAGACACATTGCTTATATTTAAAATAATATTCAAATCTTTAAGAAATATTATTTTATCCTACAAGGCTGCAAGAGATACTTTTGGTTTAAATTTCTATCGTTTATTCATAGTTAACGCCAATATTTGAAGATCATTCTATTATCCACCACGTGCAGAATCACATCACTAACTTGGGAATTCAACACGAGTTTTAATCTACCGTATATAATAAAATATAGAGCACAGTAATTTTTTATATACAACTACTGAACCATTTAGAATTTGTTACCTAGTTTCAATTAGATATATTTCAAATCTGTTGTCAGTAAACATATTTTTAAATAGATACATGTAAATCTACGTATTTTTTCAACGTAGCATTTATTATGTTAAATCACTTTGGTCGTTAAATGCCATTAATTTCACCCTGTAAAATACTAGTGATGGATCGTCGTTGACAAACGCCAGACGATTTTAGAACATCTAGATAAGAACGCGTCTATTCGATGAATACTACTAATGTTCCAGGAATAGTTTTTTCTCGGTACAGCAATCGTGGAATTTAAGCATTGCAGTAATTTAATATTGTTTTCCACTTAAAGAGGTTCGACTCTTTTTGCATAATATATACAACAGATGTACACACACGCACATGTATATAATTTTTAATTTTCTAATCAAGATTTTTTTTATATACAAAATATACACGCATTTAAATTGTTATTTAAGATTCTTATCTCAAGAGAATATTATTGAATATGTCAGACAAGAATGGCACATGTTTTTGACAGAAGTTTTCAAAACTCTTAATGAGAATTAAGCAGAATCCCCTTTCTTCCCCAACCTTTTTTCTTCTTGCCCTCTGGCAGTCCATTAACTTAAAGAGGATCTCGAAGTAGACCATGATTAGAGTTGACAAATAGGAAAGTCAGTCTTCATCAGCGGGAAATCTTTAAACAAATAGAATGATTTGGCAATAATTAACTCAACAGGCGGAGAGAGAAAAATGACAACAAAAGGGGGGACGGAATAGTTTTATAAATTAATTGACAAAAAAAAAAAATGGCGAGGAGACGATATTTTTATAAATTCGGAATTGTGAAATACGGACAGTTTCGGATTATATATATTTAAAGAATAATTATTAACATAATAACTTGTCTGTGTATATATATTTAAAACACAATATTCAGTTAAAATAGAAAGCTGAATAATAAAAAATTTAATAGCCGATAGTGAACATTTTATTTTTACCAGCGATTATAGATGTACAATATTACCTGTATTTATATTTGCATATATTTGTGGGCATGGATGGTTTAATTTGTCATTGCAAATTTCTGCTTTTTCTTCTTATTGTCTTGCATTTTTGCAGAGTTAATACGATATATATATATTTTACGAATGATGGTCTATTATATTAAAAATTAACGGGAAGCAATGATAATAATGTTTCTGTGTGTGTGCTTTTTTGTTTTGTTATTGCTTGATCATTGTGCTTTAGTGTGTTGGTGGAGTGATGAATTCAAATTGTAATGTTCCAGGATCGATTATCAGTTTTAATATCTGCACGGAAATAAAAACTACTCCGAATGTTCAGACTGTACTAAAATGCTTGAATGCTCCATGACCCCCGGAACATTGACCATTGCCATTTTAAAATATATATAGCATCTCCATGTGTAAAAAAAATACCTTATTTATTTTTAGATAATAATAGTTTTTATAGAAAACAAACCTCTATTTTGAATACTTTACTGATAAATAATAACAAAAAAGTCTCGTTCCTAAATTTTCTGTTTCAATATTCACACGTTATTTTATTAAATTAAATACAATTAAAAGTATTTGAACCCAAACTTTCAAGCTTCCTTTAGTCATCCCTATCTAATACAACCAATACACATGATCACATACATGTGAAAAAGATAAATGATTTCCAATATACATATTTGGTGCTGAGCCAGGACTCATCAATGGGTCCAGATCACCATCTCCCACACATATATATAATCAGTACTCAATTTATATTAAGATAGCAAATCTTCAAACTTTATTGGACAAGCTGCAATCTACTACATTTTCCAACTCTTCAGCCATTCATTTCATCGAAAATCTGATGATGGAATTCTCAAAGCCCCTGTTGATGCTAATATTATTGTCAAACCCAAGCTGACATTAAGTCAGTCTGGATTTAAATCCCTTTAATTACATCTGGTTTAAATATAGAAATTATACTTGTATTTAAATATTAAATTAAATGCAGTAATATGTTTACTTTTTTCATTATTTATTACAGAAATTACTTTAACGCATCTTAAATTCAGTAATGTGAAATAAAATGCAAAACTGAGATATAAATAAAGCAGTCTTTAAATAATGCATTGGGAAAAGGCCTCTCTAATAACTCAAAGAGAAAGAAAAAAACAAGGATTGCTTGTTATTTGACAGGTAATAATGGCTTGAACAGTCCCCCCCCCCTTATTTTATCATCAAGCAAAAATAATTAGATATTTAGTTACTGATCAATACTGGATAGTTTCTGGGTTGTCTATAGGTACTAGCTATCAAAAAAAAAATCTTAAGCCTTTTGAAAAAAAAAATTCAAATTTCCTGATTCTACATATAAACGGAAATAAAAAAAAATATATAATAAGAATTAATGGGGGGGGGGGTTACAATTACATCCTAATAATAACAAATTCATAATGTTTAGATAATACAAGATTTTAAATTGTATTTAAAATAAATTTAATTAAAGAACCAATAAAAAATTATTATTTCTTTCATTATGAATAGAACAGAAACTGCAAAGCTCACTATAAAATAAATGCTGTAAGCTACTACATAAATAAAAACTGACAGTTTATTCAATATCTTATGAAAGGTTCACTTTAGAGAACATTATGTTTTGTATATAATATGAAAAAATGAACATATAGTTTTCCTTAAAAAAAAAAAAAAAAATCCACTAAATTGAATTAGAAATTTTGTAAACATTTTTTCCAGCTTTCTCCTAATATGTTTAGAAAAAGAAAGAAAAAACAATATTTTTCATCTATGATATATGAATCATATATAATATAAATAAAGTTATCTCTAACTATATGGTTGTGGAAGAATTTTAGTAAAATTTTGTTTTTGGCTAGTATTATATGAATTTCTATTGTATTATATAATGAACAAGTCTTTTCAATTATTAAGTTTTTTTATAATTTGCAGATATATATATAATATACAACTAAAAAAATTACTGTATCTTCTAAACTTGAAGATAATATGCTATATAAAATAACCCACTTCAAACAAAAACTTTTTCAATATCTCTCTATAAATGAATAGTGAAAAGAAAGCATTATTAAGTGGGTATGCCAACTTCTGGATAGTTTGATTTCTGTTTCATCGTATAAGTAAAAATAGTTGATATTATTTAACAATCAATACATGAAGATAACTGGATTGCTTATTGGATAAGTATCTAAAAAAATTCTTAATTTTTTTACAACACGAAAAAATTTCTAAGAGTTAGCTGGCTTGGTTTTAAACTTAACATCATGGTCACAGATGCACTTATCATAACATCATGAGATCTTTTGAAAAATATACAATATATATATACTTTATATATCATTTGTTGATTAAAACTTCATTTAAAATTTATTCACATTATTTGTTGTTAAATTATATTTATAACAAAAAAATTCAGTTTAACTTGCAAATTATGCTGTTAAAATAAATTTAAATTATTATTGCTAACCAAAACCTATTATTTCAATGTTTTTATTTGCAGTGATTATTTTTAAATTATACTACTGTATAAATAAAAATCCAATTTATTTTGATTGAAAGGTTTCAAATAATCTGCAGAACAAAGTAAAATTACCTTGGAATAAATGTTAGTATTTTTTTAAAATTGTTTCCCTGATAAAGAAATAGTAAAGGCATTATTTAAAGAAAAACAAAAATTGTAAATAAAAAAAATTAAAATACTGGTTGACATTTGCAATTTTTATGATTGTCTTAAAAATTATCTTAATCTTAGAAGACAATAATGTTTGAATTGATGTTGAAATCTTAGTTTAGAAGGAACATTATTAGCAAATGCTATATAAATATTACAACAGATGGTAGTGAAAATTATTTATTATATCAGAGTTTCAGTGATACTATTAAATCTGATTGAGATCATAATAAGAATGAATCAGTAATTGAATAACATTAAAATACTAAAAAATACTAAATTACTTTTTTTCTTTTTAAGTTTACATCTCAAAATTAAGTTTAGTCTTCCACATTGCAGAATCTTATAAGGTATATATATATTTAGAAAATTTTAGTAATATAATTATCCATAAGTAAATATTAAATCATAAATATTTTTGTATAAGAATGAATAATCCATTGCATTAACAATAGATTCTAGAACCAATCTAAATAGGCATGATTAATTAATAGGTATATAATAGTTGATCATACAGATTACCAGATTAGTTTTTGCTCATTTGTCTTTATGAAATAGCATTGTAATGAATTTATATTAAAAAACATTGATACATTTAAAATTCAAATATATATTTTTAGACTGCTGCCAAAATATATTTTAATCAATTTGTTCTTAGTTTATGAATTAATTCATGTCATTAATATATCTTTGTCAAGTAGTCATTCTTTGCAAATACTATCAGTTGCATTCTTTGAGAATCTACATTTTATTTTTGCAATATCTCATCAACCTCAACCTCTAGGCATTCATTCTGAAATATCACCTCTAGGCACTTTGAAATAAATATGTTTAAAACTGAAGAAATTCAACAAATAATATGCTTTGACTTTTATGAGTTGTTACCACTTGCTAATTTGCAAGATATAAATATGGATTGTGCAAGATATAAACTATGAAGATAATTTGAAGCAGGTTGTATCATGTGTTAATTCAAAACTTTATTTAATTAATATAAAAAAATACAGACTGTTAATAAAAAATACTAATGTGATTTATGTACTTTGGATACCAGCTGAGTACTCAATTTAAATTCATAAAAATCCTTATTATAATTTTAAATTAAATTTAAAAAATATTCCACAGGGAATACTAAAAACATGAATAAATATATTTTTTTTTATTATTGAGTGTTGGCAGTTTGGTCCCAATATTATTCATTGGAAACTTTTTATCAATTCCAGATTGTTAAATTTTTATAATTTTCAATTAAATTTAATCCATAATAAATAATATTAAATAAGTAATTTTTTTAACTTAGTTATTTGTAAGTCTACAACAATAAGCACAATAGATTTTTTTTATTTTTTAAAGTAGACTATTTTTGCTTTTTAGATATATAATACATAAAAAAGATTGAGATATATATAATTAATACATGTCGGTTAAGAAAATATATTAATTCTAGAATTAAAAAAATCATATAAGTTAAACCTCTAAGCAAACAGACAAAATATCTTCGATAGTAGATAAGATTTTGTTGGCAATTTTTGTCAAGTCAAAGAATGTTGATTTTTAATAGAAAAGATGAATCCTAGCAAATTAATTATTACTAATAAATAACGTGTGTTAGTTTTACAAAATGCATTAAAATAGAAATTCTAAAAAAAAGCCAGTTTTTTAAATTAAAATTTAAATGTTAATATTAAAGCATCTAGCCACAATCCCCCCCCCCCCAAATAGTGAGCAGGAACCCTTAGTATTATTCTCCTTTTATTGTAAATTATTTCTAACTTTTAAATTAAAATAAAAAAAATTAGGCTTTTATTTGTAAATTAGCATAGTTAAAGGAAAAGTCTCCACCAAAAAATAAGTTGAATGTTACGGTTAGTAATAATAATTTACTTTCATTTGACGAAGCTTTATTTGAAGTTTACACTATATTTTCTTTTCTTTTAATCATGTTTATAATTTAACAACAAAAAATGTAAATAAAATTTAAATACTGCTTCATCCAAAATTAAATTTGAATCCAAGTCAAGTAAAACTTAAAAAATATTTCCCTGGTTCTAAACCAATAATTTTTTAGGATAGTTGGACCATTATCTAACTACCAAACTACTGGTTGTTAAATGGGTCTCTAATTAACTATGAAGCAAAGCTACAACCAACACTGCTTAGAAATTGGCATACCTGCTGAATGTTTTATTCTTCATTCTTTAGAAGGCTGTGGAAGAAGTCTTTATCCTAGATTTTTTTAAAATTGTATAGTATGTATATGCCTGAAAATTTTACAAAAACCTAATAATTAAAGATGTTTGTCAGTTATAATACTTGAGAATTGCAACTATTACTCAACTCATTAATGTTTTTTTTTCTATGGATATACAATAAATAAAAGTATGCAACCAGAGATATTTTTACTTTGTTTTTTATTATAACTGATTCATGTATCCTAGATGAAAAGTATATTTTTACCCAATCATATAAAAGTCAGAGAAAATGTTCTTGTAAAATTTCTAGGAGAAATTGGTGCCAAAAAGCTGCACGCTCACATTTTCATATTGTGCACTATCATTTTGTACCTATTAATTAATCATCCTACAAAATTAACTTTAAAATAATAATAGAACATGTATTAATAATGGATTATTCATCTTACAAAGCTCTTGCCATATTAGTATTTTATTTATGAATAGTGATATTACTAAACATTAAAAAAAAATCATAGCTGTTCTCTCTAAAGATCATTTCTTGATTTCATAAGCCATTTTAAAGTAATGATTTGAACAGTATAATATAAATTATTGGACAAAAATATAAATTATAGAATTGAATTTTACATATAGCAATGCTTTATAAGATATATTTTATATTACATGAATTTAGCAGTAGCAGACACTTGCAAACAAATATGATCATTCCAATTTCAATAATAACAATAATAATAACTCATTCATTTTATAATATTATACAATCAATCACACTATGAAATTCAAATATATCCACATACAGAACATGCTGATTCATTATTTTGTTTATTTGATATTTTGCACTCAGTGCTTTTACTTCTTTTGCAGAAAGTTATTTTTATGGAAGACTTAAGTACCCTATCTAGTTGTAGCTCTCCATTATAATACATCTTTGGACATATTTTTTTAATGAAAGAAATTAAAAGGGCATTTATTTAAAGTGTCTTTGACATTATGTTTTACAATATTAATAAGGTCTGCCTCTTCTATAAAAGCAATGCTCATATTGAATATAAAATATATTTTTAGAAAATCTTATACTATTCATTATTCCACATATGTAATCCAACATAGATGTTATTTTATAATGGCAGACACTATAGTATCATCTCTAGTAATCTGAATAACATATTCATTGATCTTATAAATTTTTAATATCATATTTTTTAGAATTTTGCAGTGCACCCTTAAATGGAATTTTTCTAATGTCTTTATGCTATATGATTGAGTCTCACACTCATACAATAAATAAGGCAAAATATCAACTCTATATACAATTGATTGAATTGTAGTAATTATATCAATGTGATAAAATATCTTAACTCTCTGAAAGCAACAGCAGCACAATCAGATTCTTAAACTGCTATTCAATCAGCCTAAAAGTTTCTTGCTAAATACTTTTTGCTATAATGATATGAAACTCAAGTTTTTGAATAGTAATTATTAAGCCAAACTCTTTACACATTGCATTCATCTTTTAAATAGTAGCACAATCATCAGCTAATTGTATACACATAATCCAAAAATATAAAATCTCTGCTTTTTCTTTTAATTGATTTAAATTAATTTTTTTATCATCAAACCTGTACCATATTTTGATTTCTAATTAATAAAATTACTTATAAACAATTCCAAAGACCATTGAAATTAAAATCAAAAACAAAATTTGAATTAGTACATATTTTTATTTAACATTTTTTATTTTAAATATTTTAGTTTTTTTGCCTATATCAATAACACTCCTCCTCATTTTATCATTTATAAGATATTAATAAACTTTGGTGGATATCAACTAATTTCAAATAGTGCATCAAACTCATTCAATTAATTAATTCAAATATTTTAATCAAATCAATAAAAGTAAAATTAAATTCCTCTGTTGTTTTTAACACTCTTCTTGAACTTTTCTGGCAACAAAAATCATATCTATAATGCTTCTTGATTTTTTAAAATTATGTGGAGCATGTGGTAACCATTCAAATAAAATCCATTTTACTGAGACCATTATTGCAATCTTACTTGTATCATTGGAGAAATCTAAGAGAATCTTGAGATCAGGTGAGTCTATATATTTCAACTTTTTATATTAACATACCACCATGTATTTATAAATTTCTTCAGGATTTCTCATCAGGAATTGCAGTCTTTCCATTTTTAAAATTTAAAAAAGATTTTTTAATTTCAATAATATGAATCTTTTGTTCAAATATAAATAAGTAAATCAAATGAATATATCATTAAAAGTCATCATCTTACTTATTATATCGTTATTCAAAAAATTATCACCTTCTACCTATTTGAAATACCATTAAATAAGATAGTGTCATTGATGAATTTAATACCATTATAATAGTATTTTTTAAGTATGTACATTGCTTTTAATGATTGAACAAAGATTTAGTGGCCATGATTAGAAAATAGTTTTAATCTACTAATTACTTTTAAGACTTCAAATATTGAATTTTTGTCTTTTTTCCCCATATGCCAAAGCATCGGCTGGGAAGCGAACCTGCAACAACTGCTTGCTTGCAAGGCTGCTGCACTGACCTCTTAGCTACCTATGCTTGACTTGAATTTTTGTCTTTAAATCTATATATTAATTATAGTTCAATTTATTATTATTGTAAAGAAAAAATGCTGCAAATACATTTTAATCAATTACAAATAATTGTGTCAATGTCAGAGAACCAATCATGATTTTTTTTAAACAGGCAAAACTCTCCATACAGTAATGCCACTCAGTGCTAACTAGAATAACCAATGGATGCCAGAAGCTTGTGGATAAAATCCCATCTAGTGCCTACTCATCCAATATACCCAGACTAGTTTCTGGCTTGTGGCTTTCATCAGTGAGAAACTTTGGATCTGAGAGCACTGCACCTAGATCTTAGGATCTAATGCAACTCTCCAGCAGCCACCTTTTATCTCTACTTAACTACAAAACTATGAGAATAAAATTGAAAACACAATAATATTTTCAATCTAAGCTCAATAGCTGGCATCCATTGATTACTCTGATTGGCCTGAGTGGCACTACTGTATGGAGAATTTTACCTGTTTAATAACAGTTATGTGCTATCATAACAAATGGTGATCATGGGATTTTTTTTAATAGCAAGACTAGATTTATTTTAAGACATAATATTCTCATTAAGAGATTTCCATGCCTCGCTGATATCAAAATTTTGAAAATCTAAGCAATTTTAATATTTAATAGCTATTAAAATGCAACATAAATAGTAGATGACTCTAAATTAGAGTGATCATTAAATGTCTTATGAATGTGTTTGAAATAAAACTCCTTTTTAATGCAATTATTATTTGAATCTTGGAGCAGACTACTTGCAAATACTCATTTCATACAAATTTACCATCATATTCTGATTTTCTAATCATATTAGATCTATTGTTTTTAGTATGAAAAAAAAAAACTCTATATGAAAGTCTATCAATGCAAAATTTAATAAGAGCAGCTACCTTGAGTTTATAGTACTGATATTATTATTTTAAACAACTTTTGGTTCAAGTTTACTGTTTATACCAATACATGCATTAAAATCTTCAATATGAAAAAAATATTTCAATGACATTGAGCAAGAAATAAATATTTTCTATTTTTGAATTCTCTGAACTGGAGTATAGGCAAATAAGCACAGATATCTTTGTAAAAATCAAATTTGAATATCATTAGTATTTCATTGCTACATTGAGAAATTACAAACTTAGAAGCTATCAAATTAGATCATATAACAAATGCAAATTCCTTTCACTGTTGTTTTCTACCCCCCCCCCATAAATATAGGCATTTATCTGTTCTATTAAAACTTTCTTTGGAAGCTGAATTTTATTGAAAGCAACTACATCAATCTTAAATCTAAACAACTTAAAATTTAGTTATAAGTGCTGTTATACAATCAGACTTGAAAAGTTTGCATCAAGTGAAGCTTGTATATTTCATATACCATTACTGATATTATAATTATTTATACTGCTTTAATGAGTAGTTCACTGGGCATAGTAATCTAGCCATTATGCATGAAACAGACTATTTTATATTACTTTTTTATAGAATATTTCCACTTTTATAGTGGGCAAGAGAATTTTGAGTAGGAATTGCCTAAATATATAATGTTAGCTTAACTGAAATTTCTGCTCTAAATACATTTCCATCATAACTTATTAATGATTGTTACTATAAGGCATGATTACAATTAAGTACTCCCACTCTATTAAACCTGTCTCATCACTGCTTTTTAAGGTTCTGTGGGCATATGCTACAATCTTGGAAAAAAAGAATTGGTCAAAATTGCTCTCTGTGTAGTTAAAAGTTGGAAATGTGAGTGCATAAATACAATCTCGGTTTCATTGCTAATATAGAGAGATAAAATAGTATTCTTAAAAAAAAATCAAGTGGGTCACATGGTACTACTGTTAACTAGTCAAACATAAAATGATGTAATTCTACCTGGACTCATCTTTAATTATACAAGTTATTTGCTTTTTGTTTGTATATGTTAAATAATAGAAATATTTTTAAAAATATTAGTCTAAAATATTGATTTTAAAAAATGTAGAACAAGGCAAAAAAATTCTTTTTGCTTAACAAAAAATATCAAAGTGGCTTAATCAGTCAGACAGAAGATTGATGTGGAGAAAAACTATTTGCAAAATATAACTTTTCATAATCAAAAAAATTAAAATCAAGTAATAGATATAGATGGTAACACAAAAATCTCACTGCAGAGCAAAAATTATTCAACAAGCATGAATCATAGAGGAACAATGAATAAAAGACATTATTTTAGTCAGTCTTTTCAATTGCCAAACAATGACAGTTTTAGATTTTCTATTCATGTTTTGTTCTTTAGCTATAATAGCTAGATGGTCATTTACCATTAACTAGATTGTTCACAGGGCACAGACATGAAAAATAAATCCTAAGTCTATGTGAAGCTAAAAAAATTCAGAGTTTCACATAGCATAGGTTCAAATTCCAGTTTATAAACACAGAAGCCATATACGAGACTTATTATAGCTGATATTATAAGCTAAAAAAAGAGTTATAAATGATGTAAAAAAATTATATGTGAATCATTTTTTTAAAAAAAAATTCAATATAGTTAGATACTGTGTATATAGTAGAAACCAAAAAATTGTCAAAATGTAATCAATAATTTGTGAATCTTTTTTCTACAGTTTCAGAAAATTTGATTACAAAAAAAAATAGTCCTACTAGTAAAATGGTTTATTGTTTCACGTTCATAAAAACTTCAAGCAATGAAGGTGACAGAAATGGAGGCACAACCTATGGACGTGAATTCCAGAATCTGACGTTTCACCACTGTATTATTTATAAAAAAAAACTATCATAATAAGACAAAGTTGAGAATGCTAAGAATGATGGCAAGGAAAGGTGGATGCTCCATACACCACCACCCCAAATAATCAATATTATTTATAAATAATATTGTAATGCATTTAATAATAATAAACTGAATTCAGAATGTCTTTCAATCAGCAAAAATTAGTAAGTCATTCTGTTTTCATCGTAAACACAGATTATCAGACTATTTTGTTCTAAGATGAGCACAAAAACTTACAATTTCAAGACTTAAATGAGAGATCCTTTCTCATTCACAATAGTTAACAGATTACATAATTTTTTTTGGTTAATTGTAAAAATATGTAATGCTTAGTTATTTCTTTTTTCATCACTAATAATATTAAGAAATCAAAATATTGATACTTTAAAATAACATTAATGTAATAATAATGCGTTTATATATATATATATAATTTTTAACAGATGTAAATGTTTAAATATTTAAATATGTGGTAATATCTAACATATTTTTATATTAGAAAAATTATTATCCAATGTTAATAGATGTAATCAATGAAAATAGTAAACAATGAATGATTCTAGGATTCAAAAGGGATACCTCTTCTAAATGCAATCTTAGCATTATATAGAAACTAAAGTGTTACAGTATGTATCTATAGAAGAATTTTGAACTGAAACTTTGAAGCTCTCTAAAGCTATTCATTCTAGCATATACAATCAACCCACATGATCACATATATATATATGAAAAAGATAAATGATTTCCAATATATGTATTTCATGCTGAACCAGCACTCATCAGTTTGTCCACATCACCATTTCCCACAGATATATGCAGTCAGTGCTTAGTTTATATTAAGATAGCAAATCTTCAAACTTTAATGTTCAGGCTTTAATCTTCTCAATCCTCCAACTCTTCAACCATCCATATCACTGAATCTCTGATTATGGAATGCTCAAAGCCTTTGTTGATTCCAATATTACTGTCATACCCATGTTGACTTTAAGTCACTCTGATTCCCCACACATGGGACCTTAATATGACCATTTAATTTACACAAAAGAGGGATGAGAAAAATATAGTCTGAATATGTAATGTTCAAATGTAAGTATGTTGTTTATACCAGGGATGGCCAACTTTTGTTTTCATAAGATCTACTTTTTATTTTTAAAATGTGTTGCGATCGACTTGTTAACATAGGCGGTCGACTTGTTGTGATAGTCATAGTCTAAGTAGAGGAAGGTGTGAAATACGTACTATTTTTATATATCTACCTAGTAACAAATAATTATTTAACAGGCCAAAAAACTCATGTCCAGAGGAATTAAAGCAACATGAGTAATTATTAACAATATTTATTAATTCAAATTAGCTACATTAAATCAAGATTAAACATATTATTTTCACTAATGATACTTCACCTATCTAGAATCGAAAAAAAATTTAGATCAAAAACAAAAATAACAAAAAAGCTTGAAAATCTTGACTTAATTTGTTTCACTTGTTATCCGACAGGTCTTGTCAGATTGATCTCGCGATCGACCAAAAATGGTTTTGTGATCGACCAGTGGATCGCGATCGACTTGTTGGACACCCCTGGTCTATACTAAACTTAATGTAATTAGAAAGTATTTGAACACAGACTTTCAAGCTCTCTACATATATCTACACCATCTTATACAACTAATACACATGACCACATACATGTGAAAAACAAAAATGATCTCCATTGTGTGTGGGATATAGTGATCTGGATCAACTGATGAGTACTGGTTCAGCACGAAATATGTACATTGGAAATGATTTATTTTTTTCACATGTATGGGACCATGGGTTTTGGTTGTCTAAGATGGAGTGTATAACTATAAAAAGCTTAAAAGTCTGAGTTCAAGTCCCTAAATTTAGCATAGGCAATATACTTGCATTTGAATATTACATATTCAGCCTGTATTTTGTCCATCCTCTTCTGCATATTTAAATGAATATGAAGATCTTATGTGTGAGGGGTCATAGTGAGTTAAAATTAGCATAAGTATGGCAATAAATATTGACCTTAAAAGGGTTTTGAGTATGCCATCAGCAGAGTTTCAATGATATAAATGGTTGAAGAGTTGGAGAATAAAGAATATTGAAGCTTGTTTACTCAAGTTTGAAGATTTTCTATCTTAATATAAACTGAGTACTGATTGTATTTATGTGTGGGAGATGGTGATCTGACTCAACTGGTGAGTACTGGTTCAGCACAAAATACTTATATTGGAGATTATTTATCTTTTTCACATGTATGTGGTCATGTGTATGGATTGTATAAAATGGAGTGGATAGCTATAAAGAGTGTAAGAGTCTGAGTTCAAGTCCCTTTTAATTATGTTAGATTTAGTATAGACAATATATTTGAATATTATATATTCAACCTGTATTCTGCTCATCCCTCTTCTGTGTATTTAAATGAATATATGGAGGTCCCATATGTGAGGGATAAAGCTTAAAGAGAAATGAGTATGATAGTAATATTGGCATCAACAAAGGTTGGGTGTTATATTATCAGAATTTCAATGATATGAATAGCTAAAAAATCAGAGGCTGGTAAAGATTGGAGCCTATCCATTAAAGTTTGAGGATTTGCTATATTAATATAAACTGAGCACTGATTGTATATATGTTTGGGAGATAGTGGTCTGGACCAACTGTTTGAGTGCTGATTGAGCATGAAATATGAATATTGGAGATTATTTATCTTTTGCACATGAATGTGGGCATGTGTATTGGTTGTATAAGATGGACTGGATAGCTGTAGAAAGTTTGAAAGTCTCAGTTTAAGTTTCTTGTAATTACGTTAAGTTTAGTATAGACAATATACTAATATTTGAATAATATATACATATATAATAGCAAGGCTTTAAATATTATAGTTTACTTAATTCTAATTGAGTGATCATTTTTATTGGTTTTTGATAATCAAGTAAAATGTTTATATATATCGTGATAATGTTTTTTGTAAAAATTTTAAACTGCTATAGATAAATTTAAAGTTATATTTTGAGAATAAATTATTTTCAAGACAATTTATTATGGAATATCATTGTAACTAAAGCAATAGTAAAGTAAAAGACTCAGAAATGAATGCTCCAGAATCAATTCCCAGTTGAATAAAAAAAAAGTTTATGTGAATTATTAACAGAATGGATGTCCATCTACCATTAGAGTGCTTAAACATCACATGTCCTCCCAACGATTCCCCACCAATTATTTTCTTATAGTATAAAAATATTTACATAATTGAAAAAGATATCAAACTTTCTCACAGTCAAATGTTATAATTTTATGTTTTATATATTGTGATTTTAATTTTAAGTTAAGGCTTAAATTTTGTAACTTCAAACATCTGAAATCATTAAAAAAGTTGCAATGTTATTTTAAATATGAAGTAAAAGATTAAATTATGTTAATAGCAATAGCAAGAGAGCTCTAATTATAATTAGTTACACCTATCTACCTTTCTCAGAGATTTTTAGCTCTAATTATTATTATTTTTACAATTTAACTGTCATTTTAAAAAAACTAAAATTGAAAAATTGCATTGCTTGTTAGACGTATTAAATCTTTTATTTGGTTATCTCTAAAACTAGAAGATTTTTATAAATATTTTTACGACAAAATAAAACATAATAGTTTTAAAGTAAAATAACAAAAAATTATCATTGATTATGTTTAATTATTTATTGCATAATAATACTGTCTTACTTCTTATTACTTTAGACTATAGTTTAACAAAAATAAGTATATTTTATGTTTAAAATTCATTATTATGCAATAGTATAATGTTTAGTACTCCATTTATTACTTGAATTCAAGTCCAGGTAAAGCTTAAAACATTTTTTAAAAACAATAGCAAAACATTTCCCCACAGTAATGCCATCTAGTGCAAGTTTTAGTAATCAATAGATGCTAGTTAGTTGTGCTTTATAATCCATATACAGTGCTACAAGTTTAACAACTTGTGTACGCATAAATAAGATAATTATGTGATGTTTAATGATTTTGAAAACTATTTAACATAGTTGAGGATTAAGTTAGACTTTTTTAGGCAGTCGACTGAGCCATTTAGTTTCTTGATTAGTATTTAGACATTTTTAAGTAGAGTAAAATAAGAGGGACAAACGTTCACCAAATACACAATTCTGATGAATATTTTTCCTCATTGTTCCATTGTTGAAAAATGCTGAAGAAGCCTGTGTTGTTTCTTATTTTATCTTATTGTTATTACAAGATAATTAAAACAGCAGTTAACGCATTATCCTGTAAGTATACGTTTTCTGCTGAAATATTAAAGTTCCAAAGCAGTAAGTACTATAACCCATCAAGCAATAAGATTTATGTTACAGTGCAGTTCTAAACAGTACAAAATATACATATAACGTCCCGGTGTTTGCTTTTCTCTTATTCAAACTTATGCTAACATCTAAACTTTCAGGGTTTACAAACTACTCCATAAAATAACAAGTTTTTAAGAACAATAAAAATGCATTGGAGATATGTTTTTATTGAAGATATGTTCTTTATATATATATAATGAGTAATGCATTTACATTTAATAAGTGTTTTTTTTTTATATATATAACCGTGAAAAGGCTAAGAATTCTGCTTCAATGCACTATAAAAAAAAATACTTAATCAGATTTTTAAAACTCATATTTTAAAATTCGCAATGTTTTTACTTTGACATCTGATAAAAAAAGAAAAGAAAACCTGCTTTTATGTTTAGATTGACTAATCGTGTTTTATTAACATTTCTGGTTGCCTGGAATAATTTGTTTGATAAATGTTTAAATAAAATTTAAATAATCATGAACGAATTAAATAGGGAGATCAAAATAAGTGTCAAGGTTATAAAGCCTAAATTATTCGCTATTAATTCAGCGTTAAAGAGATCAATAAATCATTTTATATAAATATAACAAGCAGGTGAAATGAAAAATAGCCATATGAAAATGACATTTGAAACTGGAAATATATCTTATAAAAGAAAGTTTATTAGAATTTAAAAAATATTTAATAGAAAGTGTGATATTTTAAAATCATGATAATAATATATTTGAAAAATTAGAATAAAAATAATGAACTTTATTGATTTTCTTGATTTTTTTTTTTTTGTTTTTAATCTAGATCATTGTGACCTACTTTGGAAATTAAAATATCATATCTATGTCATGATCCTAAAAAAAAAAGTCTTTCAGTAAGTAAAAGGTCATTTGATGCGTTCTCTCTATATATATATAGATAGATAAAATGATTTGCAAAATAAGCATCTTGTAAAATTAAATCAGCTTTATTTAAAATTAGAGTATAAATAAGGCTTTATAAAAAGCAAATTTATAATGTCTATTATTTCTATACTATCCAGATATAACAACTATTATTGAAGAAAATTAACTGATGGTTTTGTTAAAGATTAACCGTAGGCGCAATTCAACTTTGTTGCTTGATCAATATAGAGACATTCTTGAGACATTTATTTTGCAACTAAAAATAACTAAATATTCATTTCTTGGCTGAATAAAAATTCAAAACTTACTTGGAAAAATTCTTAGCAAATTGAAAAAATTTTTCATCCAGACTCAAATTCGAGTTCATAGATATCAGGTGAAAGTGCTAAACAGTTCACCATGAAGTAGATGAGTCAATGCACTAAACTATGTCTATCCAGAAATAATGTATTATTAGAGAAATTAATGATCTATGTATTTTAGATCAAAACATTACTGACAAAACTCAATTTACTGAAAAAAATATTTAAAAATTAATAATAAATTCAATTCATCAATCCTAAACATGTCATTAAAAATTATTTTAAAAATGTAAAAATGATAAACCACTTTACTTGATGGTCATAAACATTAATGTTACACAAATGAAACTTCCCACAAAAGAATTCTTATATCAGTGTATAACAATTAAAAATTTGTGGGAGTATTATATTGTAGTTCATCTAATAACAGATGCTTAGTTTTGAAATTCATCAATACGATTTAAAAGCAAATATTTTTAAAAATATATACTTTTTATTGGTAGGTTAAAAAAAAGTTACACAAATATTAATCATCAAATAAAATTATGAATGCGAATTAAAAACTGCCATGTTGTTTCTTAAGCCATAACTTGCAAATTTTATTAAATAATTATAGAAAAATTAATAATTTTTAAATATCTAATAAAAAAGAGGGCCATAATGCCTAACCTAATCAATACCACTATATTTGACATTATATTAAACAAAAGTATCCAGACATTCAATAAAACAAAAATATCCACTTATATAATATAACCACTCTGCATTCTATCAAGAATTTATCTCTTACCATTGTATTCATCTAAACTACCTCATTAAAGAGGGTCTGTATTGAGATTGTTTGTAATGGGGTTACAAAATAACAAAATGCACCGTCCAAAAATATAACACTATGCAATAAGATAGAGAAAAAGAATCTCACAGAAGCAATAATAACCTCACATAATTTTCTGCAGAACAAATAACAAGCAATAACACAAACAAATTTGTAAACACTTTCTTTGAAGATACAGAATTGAATATCATTCCAATACTTTAATTACTCAAAACTGACAACTTCATTTGCAAAGAAAGAAATGACACCAAAAGAAAAATAAAAGAAGCATATTTCATTGTGAATGACCCAGACGCCATCAATCGAAAGAATGCCTGCTTTACAATATCGAAAAAATGGACAGAATAATGATTTGCATAAATTTGCATTCATTACATTTACACATAATAATGACTATGAATATGGAATAAACATACTCCGAAAGCATTAAGCTAAATGTTATTTGTAAAAATTTGTATTAACTTCACCTATATACATTTAAAGCATATTAGAAGTAATAAAATCAACTAATAAAATCAAAAGTGGATTATATCATGGATAATATACAAAATAATAATATTTCCATTTTAGATGAGTGAGGAATTTTTAAAAAAATAGGCAAAACCAAAAACTGAATATGAAAAGCCTTCCAAGAAACTCACTACAGAGTCTAGAACAAAATAATTTTTGCAATAACCAAAATTCAGAATTTTTATTGCACACCATCAAATAAATAAAGCTCATTTATTTATCAATAAAAAACTATATTTTTTAAATCAGAAATAATACATCAAACAAGATTGGATTTAATAAAACCATACTGCTATCTCAAAAACAAACAAAAAAAACAGTATTAAGAAAGTAAAAAATCTAACAATCTTCCACATGGCAATGCTTCACAAAAAGAAACACTGTACTTCTTTTCATATTCAGCTTAAACAAATAAGAACATTTATTCCAAACACTACAAACATGCTCCAAAAGTTTAAGTAAATAAATATGGAGCAGTTAGTTAAAAGACTAAAGTGGTTAGAAAACCTCAAATACATCTTTTCCCACTAATGTGGAGTTGGTATTGATATGTATTTTTTGTTATGGTTGCTTTGGAGCTTTACATTGTATATTTTGGGTGACTTGTTTTATTTCTGTTTGGTTTTTGTCTGTTTTGTTTTCTTTTGCATTATTCTTCTGGTTGGTTTCTGTGTTAAGTGTTTTTTGTGTTAAATGTTTGTGGGTTTTATTCCTTTCTTCAGTTTGTGATGTTGTGGTTATTAAATTGTTTTCAAATAAATTTGTGATTATTTCAATTGGACTTGATTTTTTATTTATATTATCAATAATTAGTGAATTAGGGTTATCATTATCTGTCTTTGCTTTTTTTGCTAACTTCTTTCTGGTAGGTCTTGTTAATTGCATTATTGTGCTAGGACTGCTTGGGGGTAGCAGTGTTCCATAATTTCTATAGCTGTCTTATTGATAATAATATGTTGTGTGCTTATGTCTATTCCACAATCAAATTCTGGCATATGTACACTTGTTTATACTTGTTGAGTTATTTTTTGCTTGGCCTCCATTTCTCTTTGATTATATTCATTATTTTGGGGATTTTGTTAGTCTTTTCCGTGAACAAATCTCTCTAAGCTTGGTGTATCTGTTTTTTTGTTGTTAGTATTTCTTTGTGTAGTTTGTGCACTGTTATATCCTTGCCAATACCTATCTTTCATTGGTTTACTTGTCTGTGTTGGAATTTTGTTGTATTTGTAAGTGTAGATCTTGATCTCTGATTAAGTTATGTCAGTTTGGACATTGTGCAGTAACATGTCCCCTTTATTTGCATGAGTAACATTGTGGCTCTAGATCTCTGATATACAGAGTGAGAATTGATTCCTGGTTCAGGAGTTAGGTTGGCATAAAATCTGGATCACGTTACTCATGATTGGTATTGGTGTGTCTTTTCGGTATACCATTTTAAACATGATGACTTTTCCGAATGGTTCCATCATCCTTTGGAAGTCCTGTGCTGTGTATTCCAAGTAGATGTTCTTAATCATTCCTGTAATAGTAGTGTGGTAGTTCTTGTCTATGGTGATCAGTGTGAAATTACCCAATGATCTGACTTATTTTTGAAATCTCTCCCTTTATGTGATCTCATAAAATTCCACTGTTAGATAATGGTCACTGGAGTGTTTTTCAGTATGTTGTATGGTGTCCAGAATCCATTTGCTCTTATTGCCTCTTACAGCAACTTTTTTGGAAATTTATATAATGAGATGTTGCTGTTTGTTGCTGACAATACTATGGACTTGGAAGAAAAAAAACTCTTGAATCTTGCAAAGAGATGCTTTGATATTGATTTATTGAACAATTCAGTTATAATCTTTAATGTTTTTTTTATTCTAGATAGTTGTTGGTGGATGTTGACCTTCTTGCTTTTCAAGTTCTAAGTTATCTATGTCACTATACTCTTTTGAGGGTAGTTGCATTGCTTTTTTTTGGTGATAGCTAAATTAAATTGGCTTTTAGTTTTCTTTATTTGAATAAATGAATTAATTTTTTTCTCTTTATTTGATGATGATTGTAAATGTTGGCTTGTTTTTTCCATTTTATGGAGATTATTGGTGTTTTTGCCTTCATTAATAAGATCATGTGACCTTTGAGTCTCAATGTTTATTTTGTTAATTTGTTGGTATTACTTTTCAATCTAAAATTATCAATTAAATTTTGCTCACTTCCTCTATTAGTTGATATAGATTAAATTAGTATTACTATTTTGATTTTAGATATATTTTTCATTTTGTTTCTGATGGCTTTTCTTAGCTTTTTAATGGTTTGAATGTGGAGCATTTTCCTGATCTGAGCTGTCCAAGGTTTAAGGCGCCTTCAATCAAATTTAATTTTTAAATGGGCATAAACATTGCTTTTTTTCAAATCTTTTCAATCTTTCAAAATTAGTAAAAGCAATACATTTTTCTATAATGATATTATTTTTTAATCATATATATGTTCACTTATTGGTTTAGCTGTTTTATTTAAAAAAGATAAAACAATCAACTTATAGCATTATGCCAACATTTTTGTCAAAAACTGGAAAACATTTTCAATGCTCTATGATAACTTCCATTATTTGAAACTGGTAAAGTCAATTGTATTTATATGTTGGACTATTTCCATCATCTAATATGAGTATTGAATGTCTTTAGAAAAATTTAACTTTTATTTAAATATTCCAAATACATTCAACTGTTAGCAAAAACACACATGTTATTATATGCACAATGTTTTGAGAAGTATTATTTGCTCCTCTTCTTCAGGTGTTATTGACCTGACCAGTGACAGTAATAACATGGGAATTGAACCTAGATCCTTGAATTTTAAGGTAATGCTCTAATTAACTGAGCCACCATGCCAAAGGCAACAGTCAGTAGAAATTTCATATACTTATCTATGTAATTCCTCCTGGTTTCTCCACTTTTTTCTGAGAGCAAAGTTGATTAGTGGTTTCCATATAATATGTATAGTCACACTAGATTGACTTATGGAATTGTTTGCCATTGTCATGTGAGTAGCTTCTTTAAATTTTCTTCTTTGTATCTTTTCTTTTCTATCCAATATTTTTGTATTTTCCCAATTAAATCTATATTCATTGGTACATATATGGTGGTGTGCTCCCTTAGTCACATCCGTTTTCTCTCTGCTAATCATCAGTTTGTGTTTTTGCAAGCATTTTTCAATGGTGTGACTGATCTCACCAATATATATTCCTTCATCCATAAGTCAGCCTAATGTGATTATACATAATGTATGGAAATCACTAATCAACTTTGCTCTTACGAAAAAGTGGAGAAATAAGGAGGAACCTCATAGATAAGTATATGAAATTTTTACTGACTGTTGCCTTTGGTAGAATGGCTAAGGATCCTGATTGGATTCACATGCTAGTACTGTCATTGGTCTGGCCATCAACATCTGAAGAAGAGGGGAGTATAATAACTCTCAAAAGGTTGTGCATATACTAATCTGTGTGCTATTACTAACAGTTCAATGTATTTGGAATATTTAAATAAAGTTAAATTTTTTAAAGACATTCAATACTTATATTAGATGATGGAAATAGTCCAACATATAATACAATTAAAACACTATCATCACAAACCTTCAGAAAAACACTGATAAATTCAACATTTGAGGAAATGATTGTGTTATATTTTCAATACAATAAGGAACTGTATTATGTGTGTTTCATGTTGTTTCTATTTTCCAGATGAAATCACTTTTGAATCATCGAATATTTTTTATCACCAGTTTGCTTGTGAAAATGATAGAATCAAAACTAGAATAGCATTTTAAAGTATGAAAATGTAAAGTTTTTTTCAACTGATTGAAAATTTCTTTGTGTATATATATATATATATATATATATATATATATCATGGGGAAATTAATACCCATATGAAGAGTTTTTGTGTTCTTTTGACAATAAATGTTATTTTAAATTTATATTTGTCTTTGTTTGCAAACAAAACTGTTGGATTACAAAGTGAGCATATTATCTTTGATTATAAACAAATACTTAGTCATTTTTGGGAATAAAAAAAACATCTAACTCTAATTAACAATAATAGCATCATTGTTTATTTTTACTACAAATTAATAAAGATAGTTTATTTATTATTGTGGATTCTACAAGCAACTGATGAAAAGTCAATTTTCATTATGAGTAAATGGCAATAATAACACAAGAACACAATTTCATGTGTCTTATTACACAGCAATGTTTATTTACAATTTCTTCTGTAATTTTATCATAAAACTGCAGTAAAATTCACACAAAAGTTTTATGTGTGCATTAAATTTTGTTTCAAATCTGAACTGGAAATAATTAAAAATGAGCTACATTGAAAAATAAAATACTCCGAGTTATGAATAAAAAAGATAGAGAACAACCAATTTTTGTTAGTAAAGAGAATATTTTCTTTAAAAGGTAATTGTTACAACCTATTTGCTTATCAGATGAAATAGCTTTTCTGTAATATATTTTACAAGGCATACCAGAAATGATAACAGTCAGTTATCTCTGATATGCCTTAATATTACTTTTGATACATGATTACTATTTTACAGCATATGTTATTAGCTTTTCTGAAATATAATGTGAAACCGTCTTTCAGCAAAAATCTTATTTACAGCATGTTTTAATTTTAAGGCAATCCATGTAGCACTTTTAGATTATGCTATATAATGTGATTTTATTTGTCTTTTAATTGAAAAATAGAGTGGATGTCCATCCATTCATTTTTTTAAAAAAAATCTTATTACCAGACCAAAAAAAAAGTTTTTTTTTTTTAAAAAAAAAAGATTAACTTTATTAATTAAAAAATTGCTAAATATTCATTATCTATTTTTTTTGTTAGTTAAATATTTGGTAATTCTAAGCATATATTATTTTTAAATAAATTATAGAATTGGTGTGAACATAAACATACATGGTAATATATTTGTTTCATGTGTTCATGAGTTAGAAAAAGTAAATTGTATATAGTTTAGTATTATCATCAAATTTTGATGTCCTTGACATAGCTTGGAACTAAATAATGTGATTATAGGATCCTACTGTACTTTTAAATGTTTTTGAAATTTATGAAATACATATAATATATAGAATTTGTCAGTATATATATTTATTTATATGTGTATATAAGTGATTAAAAATACCAACAGTTCTTTCAGTGATTGATGAACTTTAAAATGCTATTTATATTCACAACCACATAAATCTTTATGCTTTGATTGATGAATTTTTAAAATCTTAATTTTCTTTACTAAAATTATAAAATATGACTTTAAAAAAACAAAAAAAACAAACAAATGGCTTTTGTTTTTTATTTTATGTAAAAATAGTTGCAGGTATCATAAATAACAACTTAATAATAGTATTTGAATTACAACTCATAAATCTAATAATGTTTTATATTAGTTATCTATTCTTCTTCCTAACTAAATACGTTGTTAGAAATTTTATAAATATTTACTCATTATTAGACATTTTTGTAGAAGTGATTTAAATATCTATTTAGACTTCAGTCAAACATTATATACTCAGTTTCAGATGCTCACACTGCTAATATTTAGCTTAGTAGGCATTATTTTAAAAAAGATCATGGGAAATAAGATTTTTAGCATTTAAATATTATTTGTCATTTGCTTAACACAATTTATTTTAGCTCTTAATATTTCAAATTACATTATATGAATTTAAATAAAAATTCCAGATGAGATCATTTAAACAAGATTAAGATTTATAAATATAATATTTTGGGTGAGTATTACAATAAACTATAATTTTATTTCATAATCATATTATCTCCATATACTGAAGATGGATAATATATAATCATATACTTAATTTATTTTGGCTGAAATAGCAAAATAAAATATTAATATTAACACTTCCATTAGTTATGGTAATTAATATCCACTTTTTTCATTTCTTATACAAGTTATGCTATATTTTGTTCCAATTCTCCTTTGCATTTAATATATGTAGCATATAATAGCACAAGTTTTGGTAATAAACAGTGATTAAAACAGAATAAATATTGCTTATTGAACTGTAAGTGAACAGTACTTTTCAATGTGTACATATATATAACACAGAAACTTTTATATATATATAGTAGAAATAAATATCAAGAATATAGTATACACAAATTTTTAAATATAATAATAATATAGTTTTTAATAATAAATTGAGGCGACACACACACACATATATATATATATATTTACCAGGTGTTCACTCAAGCATTCACTGAAGCAATAAAAATAAGAAAGAAAAACTATCATATTTTAATTTTTAAAATAAAGTAAATAGTAAAATGTCTGAAATATTCCAATATTCTTTTTTTATTCAATAATTTTTTTCCCTTATAAAAACATAATAGTGATATTATCAAGAAATTACAATCTTTCTAATTATTTTGACATTTTAAAAACAATCAATTTTTAGTACTGTACAATTGAACATTTTATATTTCTTTTAGCATTACCCTCAAAAAATATAATGTAAAATACAGCACATTAGTTTGTAAAGAATAGTAAAGAAAGAATAAAATGTATATGCTTTCAACATAACCTGAAGAAATTTTATTAATATATACAATTGTATATGGATCTCAAAGAAGGAAAAATCATTACTGAATATTATAAAATTTGTAAATTTTAATGTTTTTTTTTTTGTTGTTATTTAGATTTTTTTGTTTATATATATTTTTGGATAGCATATAATTGAAGCCATGTAATTAGATATAATGTAATTTGTATCTCCACTCTATGTAGTTTGCAGATCAACAAAAACCTTTCTAATAATCTTTCATTAAAAAACAGTAAACTAATAGAGAAGTGTATATATATTTCAAAACCACAAATTTTACTAGATTAATACTGTGAATAACATAAAATTAAATGATAGATTCTAAAAAAAAAATTATATATATTTAATTAATTAATTAATGTGTTGGAGTTTGTGAGGGCCCTCAATCGGCAAAATAATATTGCTTGATTATTAGAAATTTTAAGGCACATTCATTACAGGTTAAAGCATGTTTAAGTATTTACATATACTTCCTGTGTGCTCAATAAAATATAATTACAATTCTTAATTAAACATTGCAAATATGCAATAATGTCAATGTAATTTATTTATGATCTCTGTAAAAAAAAATTGATGTTTCAAGTGGCAATTTTTAATGAAAATAAAAATCTCCTGCTAGACATATGTTTCTGGAAATCATATTTTACATCCATAATAGTTCAGGAAATCAGTTGAGACTTCAGTAAACATAGTAATCTAATCTCATATTAATAATGTTTACAATGTTCAACATAATCCGAAAGTGTGAATGCAATTTTAATTCTAATCTATCTAAAGCGTTCTTTGTATCAGTTTAATGTTATTAAACAAGGCAGAGCCTTTAAACAACTCATTTTAAATTAACTTTGCTAATAAATAACCATTTAAATATGTAATTAATTCAATAAACACAAATATATCATAAAGCTAACAATATTTACTTATGTCCTTTATAAAAAAATTCCAATAGTTTAAGTGACCATGTTTGATAAGAAAATCAACTAATCTCTTGCTAGATATATATATTTCTATCAATTGATTATGATGTCATCACTAATTCAAAAAATCAGTTGAGTTTCAACAAACTTAGCAATTCAATCTCATATAATTCAGTCCAAAGCCTTAATGCAAATTTAGTAGTAATTTAACTAAAGCCACTTTTGTGTTCAAGCTTTAAGATCAGGTTGAACATTGTAAGCATATTCATATGAGATTGAATTAGTATGTTGTTGAAGTCTCAATATGTTCCCTGAGCGATTGATGTCAGGTGTGATACAGAAATGTGTCTAGCAAGAGATTGATTTTTTTCATCAAACAGTGCTGCTTGAAATATCAGAAAAATAATATTACCATTATTACATGTTTGTGATGTTTAATTAATAATTACATTTAAAATGTTGAGTTATAAGATTAATTAAATATTAGCTGTTTAAAGAATATTAAGCTGATGCAAAGGTTGCTTTAGTTAAATTATTGCTAAATTTTATATTCAAATGTTAAGATCTTATTAAACATTGTGATCATATTTATATGATATTGGATTACTATGTTATAGAAGTCTCAATTGGTTACTTAAGCTACTGATAATTCAGGTTTGGTACAGAAACATGTAAATAGTAAGAGATTGTTTGATTTCTTTTTATTATCAAACTTTGCTGCTTGAAATAGTAGAAGATTTCTATAAAGAGTATAACATTATTATTTTTTATGCTATTTAAATATTAATTACATATTTAAATATTAATTACATATTTAAATGTTTTCTTGTGAAAAAGAATAATTAAAAATAAATTGTTTAAAGATTTTGCCTTATTTAATAACATTAAACTGATTCAAAAAGGACCATAGTTAAATCACTACTAAATTTGTGGTCAAGCTTTAAGATCATATTGAACATTGCAAGCATATTTACATGATATTGGACTGCTATGTTTGTTGAACTCTCAACTGATTTCCTAGTTACTGATATCACATTTAATTAACAGAAACATGTATCTATCAAGAGATTTATTGATTTTTTTCATCAAACATTGCCACATGAAACAGTGAAAAATTTCTATAGAAGGTATAGGTAAATAACATTAGCATTATTGTATATATATATATATAAGTGTGTATGTAGTTATGCTAAGAATACATATGTATCTTATATGTTTGTACATTTGAACATATGTTAATTTGTTGTTAAATGCTACATAATTTTTTTAACAAAAATTAAGTAAAACAATCTAATATTGAATAACATTATTTTTTCTGATATCCAAATAATGCAATAATGACAAACATTTTGATTGGTCATTCAATAATGGCCATACAGAAAGCTGTTTTATTCAATTTACAATTTCTTCGTTAACACAATAATATGACTTATTTCAGAGCATTTTCTTGAAATTCTAGCAGAACTTTTAATACTTTCAGCCCTACAATCTATCATATATATATAAAAAAAGCCTTATTTCAAGCCCAAAATAGACAAAATAGGAAACAAAAAGATGATAAGTCAGCTATTAGGATTTGTGTTCCATATGTAAAAGGAACTACAGACAGTATCGGACGTATATTAAAATGCTATAATATAGATACAGCATTTTCTGCTCATCAAAAGATCAGCAATATAATAACCAAGCCTAAGGATTCAATCCCTCTTGAATCTCATGGTGTCTATCAAATCTCATGTAAAAATTGTAAAGCTTCTTACATAGGTATGAGTAATCGTCGCATCAGTGTTAGGAGAGATGAGCATGCTAATGCAGTTAAACAACACTCATCATCATCAGCACTCTCACTCCATACTATAGATTCAGGTCATAAAATAGATTTTTCTAGTACCAGGATCATATCCAGATGTGATAATCTCTACCAATGCAAAATCAGAGAAGCCATTGAGATACTTAAAAGGCCAGATTGTATCAATAAGCGAGATGATACGTGCAAACTTCCTCCTATTTGGAAAGATTTCTTTAAAAAACATTCTTAAATTTAACATTTTTGCTATTGGTGGGATTTTTAATGTTTTATTCAAACCAGTGATTGTAGCGCCTCTACAACCGTCTTTCTACCTTTTTATAACTCTGTGGATGGCTTGTGTGACCAAGTCAAAACGTCAGTATATTGATATTAAAAGTTTTTAACACGGATGAACCCGCAAAATATGTATTTTATATATTTAACCCGTGCAAATCTTCGTTTTAACATATATATATATATAAACATAAACCATAATAATCTTTTGTTATATAATGAAGTATTGATAAACAAGCATTAATGCATATATATGCACACTCATTGTATAATTCTATCAGTTGTAGTATGAATATAATAGTCATGTCTATTACTTTGCATGACACAAATTGATTTGAATTTAAAAATTTATGACTAGACCATATCTCTGTAGAAAAAAATAACATTTTAAACCAAAGTGCAAATTCAAATCCTTAAGAAGATTATGTAAATATCAAGAAGTATTACTAATTAGTTAATAAGAAAAAAAATTTTTTTAAGTCTCACTTTAATACTTTTACTAAGTATTTTAATAATTTTTTAATTTATAATAGTCTAATACTAACAGATTACTGCCATATATAAATTGCATGCTGAAATAAACTTTTTATCATTACTATTTATATATTTTAAAATTACAATCTACATATATTTATAAGATTATGATGTTGGAATATAAATATTTCTAAGAAACTAGGGTTTTCAAATTTAATAATTGATTTTCAGAATATAAAATAACTTTTCTTATTGCAATTAGTGAGAAAGGCTATCATTTGTTCAAATTGTATTTACCATACAGTGTGTGTACATATGTGTAAATGATAAAACAACTTTCACATAGCTTATTATAAAGCAAAAATCTCTAACAATCTTACTGCTTCAAAGAAAACAATGATCACCAGGCTTGGCAATAATTTGATGGTGAGATCTTGAGTATATTCTTATGTTTGTTTTAACATCTAGCTAAAATATCTAGATATCAATTTTCTGACTAATATGTAATAGTTAGTTAGACTGACTATATATCAGCCAACTTAAAAAAATCCTAAATCTGATTTGAATTTGACTTTGCATATGTAGTTGGATTCTAATTCTCTAAGTCATCACTACAATGTTCTTCTATATATCTTTTTAAGAATATGGAATGCAGTACTGTGAAGTGATTTATTTGGTTATAGAAGTGTTCTAACATAGGTAGTAATCATCTCAATCTCTTAACCTCTTATGATTGCATCATAATTTACAATGAAAAGTTAATACAATAAATGTGTATGTTTAACTATGAATATCTTCATTCTTTGAAACTAACTGATAAACAATCATGGAATTTATACAAATAAACAGAGCTATCATTTTTAGTTGGAAGATTCTGATATTTAAAATGGAGGTTTTCTATTAAAAAGATGTATATAATGAAAGAAGTCAGATATATTCGCTGGTTTAGCATCTTATGAAAGTATAGGATGCAGTTTTAAGATCTGTCAAATGTAATTGGTAACATAGGGTCTTCTAGCATAGTGTTTATCTTTATTCACACTCACATATATAACATAATAGGTTATAGCCCTGTCAAATTAATGATCAATTTTAATTAAAGGAAAAAATAAATTTCATCCATGAGTAGATAAGATTAATCATGTGTATATACTAAATTTACTATCACACTAGCACATCATATTTACATAATAATAGTAAATTAATGAAGAACCAAATATTATTTGTTTAAATTTCTTAATTTATAGCTTACATTTCTTGATCTTTGACTGCTAAATGGTAAGGATACTCTTTGTATGGTGGAAGAGGAAGAGGATTAATTACATTATAAATTTTCACTTATTTTACAATGCTATAATAAAAATATTTGTTTTTTCTTAATTCAACAGTTTTGTAAAATCAATTATTTTAAGAAAATGTTTTTTTTTATATATATATATCAAACATTAAATATTATTGTAATATCAATTTACACGAATAACGTACAATTTTAATTTTTTATTTAAAAACATTATGTTTTTTGCTTTGGAAAAAAAAATCATACGCTAAATAAATAAACTTTCTGTTTGGTATATAAGCGCCTAATTAATAATGATCTTAATTAGCATTAATTTGTTTAAATTGACCACTTTGCATATTTGTAAGATTAAACAGAGTTTAAAATTGATATGATGTGATGTAAAATGGCTTCTCCTTTCATAAGCTATATGCCCAGAAACTCTGTAAGCCAAGTTAACATTTTTTTTCAAAACTCTTATATTTTACAATAAGCCCATCTATTTTTTATTTCATATTAACCAATTCTTTTTCTAGGCTGGCCATTTTTTTCCTCCTATCGCATTTTAATAAAAACAGATTTATTGGTTCACTATTCTCTCCTTATATTCCTCTTTTTTTATTATAAAGACCTAAGCAAAAAAATTATAAAATTTTTTTGTAGTCCTTTATGTTTTCATTTTTCTCAATCTCCATACAATTTGTCCTGAATCTCTTTCAATATCACACATTTTAAAAATAAGTGTTCCTTACTTTCTCTCTTTTTTAATTTCAAACTACACTTTCTTTGTATATATTCATATTCACTTTTTATTTAAACTATTTAATGTGATGAGATGATATGATGTGATGCACTGTGACTTCTCCTTATATAAAGTCAGGAAATTCTCAGTAACTATGCCCAGAGAAACCAGTTAGCCACTTTACCTTCCCTTTCCATTCCCCAGCCTACATTTTCCCATATCCTGCTCCATCCCATTTCCACAGCATAATCTTTGTCAACTCCAAAAATCCCCCTTAACCAAGCATAAAAATCAATAACCCACTTTCCGTATAATCACTTTGCTTATATTGATTCTTCCACTACTTTATTTATTTGTACTTTTTTTGCTTTCAGGCATTTACATTCAATTAACAGATGCCTAATATTTTCTATGCCTTCCTTACACAATTTTCAGACTAAATCAACTACATCTTTCCATTTATGTGTATAATCCCCTGTTGTTAAAGATCCCACTTGAGCCTTAAACAGTAAACTATTTTTTTTTTTTGCTATTCTCATAAATCAACTCACACCCAATATTCTGTTTACTTCTATATATATTTAAACTCTTTTTACTCTCCATACTAATTCTCCATCTCTCCAACTCTCTATTCTTTATTAATGCATCTATTATTCTATTCCATTCCATACCACTATAACACTCAATAATTCTTCTAACGCAATCATCCCACCTTTTGTACAAGTATACTGACATAAATTCTTTATCCAAATCTTCTGCATACTGCATTATCTTTCTCACCCATTATGTTACTTGCCCTTTATTCCTAATCCAATTGAATACTATTTTGGCTATTCTTTTATTATCCATAAACTGCAATCTACTGAACATTTTCATTTTGCTTTTAGCATGTCTCATATAAAAACTTGACCATCCCATTTCTTCTTGAATTGCCTCCTTTGCCATCCACACATCTGCATCTAATGCATGTCTTCCTACTTCTCTTTGTACTTTTTCCAAGTAATCTAATACCCCTTTACTAACACATAATGCATCATTACCATATGTTAACCCTGCTACCACCACTTCCTTCCATATAATTCTAGCTATGTCATATTTATTATATGAAAACACTGTTAATTTCTTTATCAATCCCTTTCTTTGCTTCATTTATCAATTTTAATAAAATAATAAAGAATACTAGTGACATCTATCAGGCATTGTTTAACCAGTCATATATATATATATACCAATCGAATAATTTATTTATTTTGTATATTAATTATTTTTCTTTTCAAGGAAAAAAAAAGATTTAACAGATCTTGTGTCAACATCTTCGGATATGTGGCATATTTAATTTCGAATTTTTTATTAATATAAATAGATTGTTTGTACCACACATTTTTAAAATGGCTATAATTTATTGCTTTTTTTAGATTTAATTATTATTTACAATTTATTATGCACTAGCAATTTTTGAATAGGTCTGTATTTATATTGATAAACACATTTTATTTTCTAATGTTTAAGATTCTTTGTATGAACTATAAGGAAACTAACTTCTTTCCCAAAGTCTATCAAATTATAACAACTGCTTTTTGACAGATGACTTTTAATGGTGAGCAATAAATATATTAAAAGTCTAACTATGTACTAAGCCAATTTGGTCAATTGATTCATCATAAAATGAAGCAATTTGGCTGAGGGAGATCAAAGAAGTAATTGGGAATAAAACAGCATGTCTTCATCAAGATGATCAGTCTGATCTGAAGGAGAAGGACAGAAAAGAGTTAATGATGTTGCATTTACATCAATCTGAAAACAAAATAAAAGAGATAAAGCAAAATAGCTTTCATTGCACTAGAAAATGTCAGTAAACTTATCAGTTGGAAAATTGCATCAAATTTAAACATTAGTAATACAAAATAGGTTAAATTCAGAACACAAATTTTAATTGTTGATATATATTGACATAACATTTTTTACTGAAATAATTGAATTAAAAAATACTGGTTATTTTATTACTATTTTGATAAAATCATTAATGGCTTGATAAATTGACAGTACTATTGAGACATTTTAAAAATTTGAAAAAGAAAAAGACCCAAAATTTGATGATCAAAGAGAGAGGTTTTATATTAGCCAAAATATTGTTGACGAGTCACTAGTTGACCTAAATATACTTCGAGTATAATTTACAATATTATTTAATTCATTAATATTTATTGCATACTTAAACTTTATACGTAAACAACACACACATATATATCATGCAAATATATTGCTGCAATAAGTGAAATGCTCTTTGCATGAATGTAGTTAATAAGGCATAATATTATTTTATACAAATTTTTGTAAAAAAAAACTAAATAAAGTAACCTTCAATATTTTCTACATCCATGTTTAATTAACATTTTCCAATGCAAACTTTTAAATTTATTTTCAATTGTGACCTTTTTTTTTTTTTTTATGATAGTATTCGTATTTTATCTCAAATTTAGTTTTATTAATTTTTTAAAAATTCGTTTTTACAATATAAATTTGTAATCAATTTTACATTTTATTTTCTTCTATCTTTTTCTTCTTTTAAAAGGATGTTTATACACCCGTGCTTTATTTACTATTTTGATTTATATATATAATTACAGAGAAACAGAATTTATGCTTTGATTAGTTTATTATTTTGCATAAAATTTTGCCTCAAACTTATTGAGATTTTTTTTCTTTTATTTATTCTTCAACTTCCAACTTTAGTTTTTGCATCTAATGATTTTTTTCTAGGCCTTTCATTACAACTTAGCCACTGTAACACTGTTGGCTTCTTTGTTTATAAATAATCTGAAGACTATGGAATCTATCAATGTCTTAAATCTTTTCATATTTATTCATATTCCTACCTCTTTATTCAGTTTTTTTAAAGTCTTGGTCATTTCTAAGTTTAATGTATTTCTTTCGGTAATTCTAGATTTGCTTTCACCCAGTAACACGCCCTTTTACAAATTGAATAATTAAGCTGATAACATGCTACTCAATCTAACTTTTTTTTCCAATATAAATTCCAGTAATATTTATTCCTATTATTATTTTGCAAGCTATTTTGTTTTATTATTTTATAGTTCTGTGTAGCAGTTTTTCATACCCGTTCATGATCTTAAAGTGCCATGTTTTTTTATCTATTGGTGAAATAACTTTTGTTCCAATAACAATATATATTGTTTTATACTTTTCAGGCTTTTTTTCACTTCTATAGACTTACTTTAATATTTTGCAGTTATATGTTTTTATGTATTCATCATTAATCATTTTTAATACCATTTCACAAAATCCCAGATATTTATTTTTAATATGAGTCATTTAAAAATGTTTTCATATATTTTTTTCTTCTCACACATTGCCTTTGCTCATTTGAAAAGTTACTGGTGAATTGTTGTTTTTATTTCAATTATTTATATAGTATTTCTTAATAAATTATGTTATATTCATGCTGATCACTTTCAATCTAAGTCAATTTCAAAGCCTGATAGCATTATAAATAATTTTTTAGTTCCAATTAACTTAACTGAAATATTTCTGAAGATAAAAGACATAAATTATGATGTTATTTTTCTTAATAGTTTTTGTCTCTCTAGTTTTATATTGCATCCTTTCACTAATGGCTAATCATTTTCTGTATTTATCTATTAAACATATTATTGTTGTGAAATACATATTTTATATTAGTTAAAGTATAATTCTATTAATATCTGTTTTTACTTTGGATTTTTTTTAAAATCACAATTTTTTTTATTCCCTCAAATTCCATAAGTTTATGTCTTGGCCCCTTTTATGTCTCTACATACATGGTATGTTCATTTGTTTTTAATTCTAGCAATTAAAATATTTTGAAACATGTTTAAAATATTGATAAGTCTAATCAAAAGCATTCTGTAAATCTATATGAAAAGATTTCATTTTTTCATCAGAATAAGAACTTATTGAAACATAAACCTAAATTATTTCTATATTTTCCATATAATTAGACTTGCATTTTATCCAATATCTTATCAATTTCCATAATGTTGTTTCTCTATATTTTTCTATAATGAATACTAATATTCTTAATGTGTCAAATACTTTATGTCTTTAGTTAGTTACTTCACAAAGTTCAACAATGTTTCCTTTAATAATAGACACTTTTTTTTCCAATTACTGTATTTTTTCTTTACTTAAAAGTAATTTACAGATCATCAAATATCATCATAGGCATAACATAACGATTCTTATCACTAATGGTTATCATTTATCAAATGTTGTCATAGTTTACAAAATATAGCAGATTGTTTTCAGTTATGAATGTAAATGTAAAAGAAAATGATTTTTATACACTCATTTATTCTGCCTTTTTTTTAAAAAAAAAATTCATTTGATATCTCAATCAACAATTATTAGGCATCTAAAAGGGAAAACCATGATGTTTTTGTTTGTCTCAGAAGCAAAAGATAGTAAACTCACTACATTGATTGATGCATGTTGGAGAGAAGGCGATTCATCTTCATTTGATAAGTGAATAATGTATGGAGCGAACTGTCAGAAATTGTCCTTCTTATTTTTTTTAAGGCCTCTGAAAAAAATTAACAGATATGTTTCAGCCAATATCAAATGTTTTTTTAAATAATAAAAATATTGATACTGTTCAAATAATACTAAATGCAAACTGTACAAAACTATTAAATATTTAATTTCTTGTTATCCTGCAAAATCATTCTAAATGCTCACATTAAATACTTTTTTAGATAAAAGTTTGTTAAAAGTAAAAACATTTCTATATTTTATGAAGAAGACCTAATGATTAAATAATTAGGAAACCATAAATGATGTTAATTATACTGCCCTTTCGTTTCCAATACAATGCCATATCATGATGATAACCATGTTTGTTTTGCGGATAGTTTATATTGTATTTTGAATAAAAGTTAATTAATGCAAAGTTATAAAGTTACACAAAATGATTTAGATTCAATTGTTTTATATTGTACTTGATGACTTCTCAATCAGGTTTGTTTCTTTTGTTTTTGAGATAATCGTATTAAACAGTTCTAATATTTATCTGAAGGGAAAAATATTTGTCTTAACCTATTTATTTATCTTTTTGTATGACAAATTAATGGAAGCATCAGACAAAATAGAAAGAGGAAAAATTAATTGTAACTTAAACAATAAAAAGAAAAGATAAATAAAATGAAAATATTTACGTAATTTAACACTAAGTATTTTTTTTTTTTAATTTCGCTATGATATTACACAAACAATAGAAGAAAAAAGATAAAACATGAAGATATTCTGAGAGTTTTTGTTATAAAAAATTTTCACTTCAAATAAAAAGATATTGAAAATAGCATTTAAAAAAACCGGTAATTGAATAGCAAACATACTTATTTAAAAAATCTAAAAAAAAAAAAAAATTATTTATGCATATTGTGAGGATTCACATCACTTATAACTAGAGTTAATTATTTAATTTCAAGTTGTTATGCAATAAATAATCATTTTCTTATTAAAAATTTCTAAAGTATTAAATGGGATTATTAAATAAAGTTCACATATGACAGTTAATAAAACAAACAAATAGTTGGTTTTTACAATCCACAGTTAATTAGAATTTATCAAGGGGGGAGGGGATTCAAGAACAAGGGATTTATTTTTTTATTTAGGGAATAAGAAACTGATCAAATATGAATGTACAATTATTTTATTGATTGCAAATATATGCTATAAAAGTAATTGGTATATTTAAATATAGAATAATATTTAGAATTAATATTATTTGATTGAATATGAGGAAAATATTGTAAATTTAGAGTATGCTCGATATTTGCCAAAATTATAGGTTTATATATAGTAACCTTATGATCGGTTATCCATGGTAAGAATGGCTTATAAATTGTAAATTATAGTTCCAAAATTTCAAATTAAGATAATAGTAATGCTATAAACTTGAGTATAACAGTAATAAATGATTTAATATATAAAGTTTAAAAAGAATTCTGTAGAGATTTAATAATTGTTATTTATAATCATTTATAGTATAATCTACTATATAATCTTAATACAATAGATGCCAATCTAAATAAATATTGTTGCTTATACATTTGATTTTAATTTATTTTCAATACAATGCACCTTTAAAAGGCTAAAAACATAAAATTGTAGTCAATGAAAGAAGGAACAATTATTTACTAAAAGACAAGACTTTATTTTAAAATTATTGTAATTGTAATATCTTTTAAACAAAACTATTTATTATCAAAACTTAGGAATAAATTCAATTAATAATACCATTTATTAAAAAGATGATCAGAACTAAAATTTGTTTTTCAAGTAATGATTTAAATTAATTTTTTTTAGACTATAACCTTAAGACTATGTGCCCTAAAAAACGACAGTAGGGACCTTTGCAAATCTTTAACACAAGATTTATTTAAAAGACAAGAGTGGCCACTCTTATCTTAATCTACTTTCTAAATAAATAGGAGAATCTAAAGCATTTTTGATTTGAAAGCATAAGACTATTAAATACCTCACTGATTAAGTCCACAAATTCTATAACACATTAACATTCATGAAATCTTTGGATTTACAATGATTCAGTGTTGAGATCTTATGCTTAGAAATCTATTAAGATAATATAAAGTTGTAATAATTATATTTATAAAGTGCATACTTATTACTTATGCATGCACATTACTTGAAGTAATATTTATTAAAGCTATAACCTTAAAACTATGTGGCTGAAAAAATGACAGTAGGGATCTCTGCAAATCTTTAACACAAGATTTATTTAAAAGACAAGAGCGGCTACTCTTATCTTAACCTATTTTCTAAATAAATAGGAGAATCTAAAGCATTTTTGATTTGCGAGCATATGGCTATTAAATGCCTCACTGGTTAAGTCCACAAAGAGTTCACGAATGTTAATGTGTTATAGAATTTGTGGACTTAATCAGTGAGGTATTTAATAGCCTTATGCTCTCAAATCAAAAATGCTTTAGATTCTCCTATTTATTTGGAAAGTAGGTTAAGATAAGAGTGGCCACTCTTGTCTTTTAAATAAATCTTGTGTTAAAGATTTGCCGAGTCCCTACTGTCATTTTTTCAGGTGCATAGTCTAAAGTTGTAGCCTTAATAAATATTACTTTAAGTACCGAGTATGCACTTTATAAATATAATTATTAATTTTGTTTATAAAAATATTTTTTTTGTTGATTTCAATTATTTTAAAAGAGAAATAGAAAAATCTTTAAGTTAAAAACTGTACAAGTTGATTTGGGGTTGACAATAAGAGTTGAATAAATATTTCTCTGATGTTACTTTATCCTGGGTTTTTTTAAAAAATAACACAGCAGATGATCTGGGAGTAAAAACAATTATAAAACTTAAAAATATTTAAAGTCTTATGTAATAAAAATTATCTTTAAAAAAACAGATTAAGGATAGAAAATATTCTAAAAGTAATTCTAAACACCATGGAGTAGTTTAGCTGATCTTTATTACGACTAAAGTTCCAATTCTGATCATCCATGTATGGCCAAAACAATACCACAAAGACGTTTAAAAAATCCAAGTTTTTATTTTAATTGTGCCTATGATAATCATGAAAAAGGAAACCCAACTGCATTGCTTTGGAGAGAAACATAACAATAGTCATGTAAGAAAATATCCATTTATTTATGCTAAGTTTAGTGTTATTAATCATAGATTAAATGTGAAAAAGATTAAAAATTCCTAGAAATAAAATTTTAAAGCTAATAGAAATATTTTATAGAATGTTAAAATTAGTTAATCAGTTGCAAGTGGTGAACGCAAGAAAAGCTAATCTTCATTTGAATTAAACAGATGATACATTAGAAATAATTGGCAAAATTTGAAGAAAATATTTGTCCTCTACTTAATAATGGAAAACAAGAAGGAAAAGATAAATTAAACTTAAATTAAGATTTCTTATGGATAAATAGAAGATGAACTCTTATGATAGCCTTTTAGAAACTGAATATTAAATGGAAAAAAAAATCTGTAACTTTTGAAGGCTAGATGATAGTCACAAAGATAATGTACTACAAGCTAGAAAATTAAGTGAACTTATGTGGTATTTGTTTGAAATTTTGTAAGACTAATGAATAACAGAAAAGGAGAGAAATCAGAAAGTAAACTTATTGGTGACTATTTGAACATGTTTAAAAGTTTGTGCAACATGGGAGAATAAAGTGGAGATTTATTTGGAATATTCATTAAACTTTTCATAGTTGATTTTGAAGATTTAGAATTATACGCAATGCAACTTTAAACTAGCTAGAAAGGAAGGATGTTCCCAATTAAAATTTTTCACCCATCATTTGTGCTTGTTTGTTTGATGTTTTGTTTAACTATACATGTCTTTTAGTAATATGAAGAGAGGAGAAACACAAACGCATGAAGATGATAAACATTTATCGGGTAAACATTGTAATATTAAAATAGAAACTGGAAATAGGTTTAAAAAAGGTTTTAATTTTAAATTTATTACTAATATTTTTCTTGTTCGATATGAAATATACAAGGTATTTTTTAAAATAATGATTTAAAGAATTGATATATGCAATTTAGTATATAATGTTAAAAGTTTTAAATTTTTTATTTTTTTATGTTAGAAAAAAAAAAAGTATGCATAAATATAGGAAGAGTACCTATAAGTTATAATATAAAAGTGTGTGTGGAATAGTGTTAAAGCTGTATATTTTGAACCAGTATATTTTCGAAAATTAAGTGTGATAAAATACGTTAAAAGGTATTTCGAATTTATTATTGTTAAAACATATTTATCAAAAGGGGAATAAACTAATGATCATAAATAAAGTCTGATAGGATTCCCGGAAAAGAATAATAAATATGTTATATAATATTTATGAGAGCAAAAAAGAGTGAATGTTAATGTAAGACAAGATCGTGATCTCATTTGTCAGAAAAGAAAAGTTTATCCCATTAATAATAATAATAATAGAAATAAATTATTTGTTTTGTAACATGATTGCAAATATAGATAGGAAAATATTTCAGGGGAAGATTATTTTATATTATGGGTATAGACTTGATAGAATAATAGATGCTGAATACACTGTAGGAGTAGTTGGGTAACAATTCCAGATAGAATATATAAATATTATACTGAAGAACTGATGAATAGTTAAGTGTGATTAATCTTTGTGATACCCAGATAGTTATTAGAAAGAGATGGGAAGATTTTCAGCAAAGAAAGGAGTGTGGTATATACAGTAAGTGCTTATTGAATAAGCCAAGATAAAATTGGGGTAAGTCATTAAGAAAATGACTGCCTGCCAAAATATGATACCGCATATTTAAAAAAAACCTCCATTCTTTTATTAAAATAGAATATTTAATAAAATCAGTTTCTTGTCTGAAAGTTTTAAAGTAAATAATATAGAAAGTATCAAAGGTGGATTAAATATCTAAAGGATTTTTTCCCCCTAAGTCTTGACAGATTTGCTTGAAAATAAGATGATGTACAGAACAAATATTGTATAGTTTGATAACAACTTGAACAAATGACCATATAAATAAGAATAACTGAGATCTAAGATCAATATTAAACATGAGTATGAGAGAAAGAATGAAAGGATTAAATAAATTTTAACAGATGATAATGAATCCTAACTTTATTATTCATTTTAAATACATCATAAATATTGTCTTTTATTTTTTTATATTTACCACATCAGTGATAACTTTGTTAATGAGATGGAAGTGTAATATTTTAAACCAAATTTTAAATAGAAATTATAATTGAACTATTACAAGATTATCAATACATTGGGAGTTACAAAATATCAGGTAATATGGAAAATCCCAGATAACTGATGAATGATGCAAATATATCAGATTAGTATGAAAGCATACATAATAAAATAATAAATTTATAATTTCAAAAGAACTAAAAGATAAACTAAGGGAAGGGTTAATTGTATATAATAATCATGAAGTTTATTTGTAAAGAATGAAAATAATATTATTATCAGTATATAAACAGTTTTCATGTTTTTTTTTTATTATTGTTAATGAAGTATTTAACCTAATGTTCATACGTTTGTTGTTTATTAGTATTATTGTAAATAAACAACCATTTTTATTTAAACTTTATAGTATTAATTTCATTGTGTCTGAGAGTCATTTCCATCACAAAGTAATATCAATAAAGCACATTATTCCCATAAAATTATACATATCATATTTTGATTACATGCCTCATTTGAGAAGTTATGCTTGAGAGTTTATAATTAATATATTAACTATTGATTGCTTTTCAATTACAAATATATTAAAGAAAGCTTATGGGACTTCATATTTATTTAGATATAACAGAATCTTGAAGAGCCATGTGAAAAATACTATTAAGTATTACAAAAGGAAGAGCATATAACACGAAGTCATTACTATGATTGAGAGTCACATTCTAATTTTGTAATTGAAGTTGAAATATATCTTATATCATAATTTAAAAGTATTATATAATTTCAGAGTACAAGTTATTAACCAAATATATTTTAAGGTTTATAATTCTGAAAGAGATAATTACAGTGGTTGAATGCTAACTAATTAAGAGAAGTTATTTAATTGAATAATGGTGTGAGGAAGTTTCGATTATAAGAAAATAAGTATTCTAGAGTAATTGTTGTTGACATAATTATGAGAATAAATCTTAGAAAAAGTAGATTAAATCATTTAAGGGAAGGTAAAGAGTAGATAGTGAGTGTTAATTTCCATATCTTATTACTGTAGTTAGATTAAGTTTCCAATAAGTTAATCAAGGGTTGTAATAGTAAGTATGTTTTTATTAAATGGTTGGATCCCAGTAAAATTCCTCTTGTGATTCAATTATTTAATTATCAACCTAATAGTTATATTATATTTAGAATAGAATACTTATGATCCCTGAGACAGCCATAAGATAACATCAATTATTTTAAGTAATGTAATTTTGTTAATGTTCTTATTTTGAGATTCTTAAATCATAGAAGAGTAGTTTAAATCACTATTTAAATGAAATATTATGTTAGTCATTGTTTTTTGTGGGAATTTTCTTAATGATTATAGCAGGATGGTAGTAAGAGAATTTTCACAATAGCAATGCTATTGTGGAGTGTATTTTATATACTTCTCAATGCTAAAACCACTCTGTTGTAATCATCCTTAAAGTCTGTCTCATGTTTTAATATTTAGCAAGTTTCAAGCTCCATAAAGAGTCTCATACTTTATTGTTGTTATACTTGATGGTTTATTATTGAACAAGTATAGTAAATGTACAATAAATAAGGTAGGGTAAGGTAGAGAGGTGTGTTGAAAGAACTGGAAGGGAAGGTTTATAAGTGTAAATAGTGTCATTCAAAATTTAAAATGATTTTTATGTAAAAATAATTTGATAAAAGATCAATGATTTTGATATTTGATATTAGTTAAATCATAAGTCAAAGTATAGTTTCAAGTATTGAAAAAATTTGATGCTCCAGTATTTAGTAGAAAACACACAGGTTGTTTTCACTAATAAACTTAATTGCAAGAGAAGATCAAACCACAGTATAACTAATCAATGCAGAAACTGAAGTAATCTTGTATCATAGCAATGTAAAAAATTTTCACTATATTGCTGTATTCATTGAAATGTGAGTTCAAATCCTCCAACTGTAGTCAATCCTGATGACATATACCATGCAAGACTTTCCAAAAAGTTGTCTCCAGATTTTGAACTTACCTAACTCTTTTGTGATGTAATCAACTGATATAAAATATCTATCTGGGAAATCTTCATGTATACTGTTGCAAGAGAAATAACCTTAACGCACAAAAAAATAAAATTGTTAATTTAAGAACAGCTCATCAGAAAATGAGAACTGGAAAGAATTTGAACAGTCTATGGTGTTCTCTCAAAGAATTTAAACTAACCTACAAAATTCAAAAAGTTTTATGCAAATGTCTGAAGTTGCACTATAATTCAAACTCTAAAAGCTCTAGATGAGAATATTTCTATTTATTTGTTTAGCAAGTTCATACTTTTTTTATTATTAATTTTAATTAATTTAAAAGCTCTTTAATTATTATTATTACATATTTTATTATAAATTTCATTTTTTAATATTTAATACTTTATTAATATTTGAAATGTAATATTTTATTTTCTTTCTCTTTATAATATATATGTGCTAGTAAGTAGAAGATATAGAAGATCATCTTTAAATTTCAAGAAAGAAAAAAAATTGATTTGTGTTCATGCATAAATCATTTCATTATTTGTTTATGTACACATTAAAACCTGTATGTCAGCAAATTTCATTTATATATTTTAGACTGATACATTTTATAACAGAAATAGAGGATACAATGAATATATTTTAGAATTATTATTTTAAAATTTATATGAATATTAACATGTACCTGCAAGTTTATTAATTATAATAACTACTCTTTCTTATTACATTGTCAAATGTATACCATATAATACTAAATTGTCCAACTAACAGGTTAGGAGATATAAAGTTCTGAAAATATTGCTGGGGTAATCGAAACGGTAAACTGTAAGAAAGGTTGGTAAATAAAGCATTGTGTAACAATAGTAAAGTGCTTGAACAATTTAGTATTATATGATAAGTTTATTAATTATTTGATTTATGAAATGCTCATGTTGTATCATGTGTACAAACTCTATTTTATTAACTTATTTGATTTGTTAAAGGTTAAAGTTTTTGCATTTCTTTATTCTCAATTCTATATACTATTTAAATTATTCGGTATTATTTGATGTGCATGAAATCAGATATTGCTTTATGCTTAGAGTATGATAATTGGTTTTTGGAATTAATAAGAATAGTATTGTGCACATAATGAAATGAAGAAATTAGGATAGATTAGTTTATTATTTAGGATAGATTATTTGTAATACTCATAAGGTATTATTAATAATAAATTTAAGCCATTATTATCACATTATTCAAAAGCTAACTGATAAAAAGATGCTTTAATAATTTTAGCTTTTCTGAAAATGTACAATTGAAGAGTGATATAATTGTTATTTAGGTATATGAGATTACTAGTAGTTATATACCTCACTATCATTTGTCACAGTTTATTCCATTTAATTGCTTCAATACAGTAATTTATTGAATTGCATTGAAAAAAATCAAACATATGCATCTTAGAAACTCTTTTGATTATAAGAAAATTACTTTATATATTTATTTATCTATTTATTCTATCTTCCTTGCATAAAATGTAATGAGTGATGGGAGAAACATTAAGCTTTATTTTGATCTGCTCAATTGTTAGGTTAACTAAATTAACTGTAATGGAAGATAGTGTCAAGTTTTTCTTTGTCCTAAGTTGGTGAGGAAATTGTTTATAATTTTAAATGAAGTAATTAACCAAGCTTCATTGGGCTATACAATTTACTATAATACATTATATATAAGGCTAAAACCTTGATACATGCACCTTGAGTGCTTAATTTTAGCAAGAGAGACTTCTATAAATCATAACGTGAGATTCGACTTTATAAAGATAAGCGGGACCCCTTTTATCTCTCTTGCTAAAATTAAGCACTCAAGGTGCATGTACTAAAGTTTTAGCCTTATATAAGTATTATGTACTGAGATCGCACTTAATAAGAATTAATATTTATAATACATTATTTAAGTGATGATAATGATTTAACTAAAGAAAAATATGTATAGAGAAATAAATTTACACATTTTATGAAGCATTAAAAAGAATGCTGTCACACTTGGTTGAGAGGAAAAGGCAATTCTATTGCAACTCATCAGTTTTCTCTCAATAAAATACTATCTTGGTCAAACATTAGTGGTCGAGAGGTCAGCGACAGCTGCTTTACAAGCAGTTGTCCCAGGTTAGCGGGTTTGCTTCCTGTCTGATGCTATGACACATGAGAAAAAAATACTATCTTGCAATTTAATAATATTTCAAGTTTAAAGATACTTAAATAGTTATTTTATCTAAGGAGAAAATCTTTTCAAATTAGCTTAACATCATAGTGTTTTAAAATATACTTACACCTTATCCAGTGATATCTTCATTTTATAAAACTAATAATGTATTTTAATGCACATATTTTTCATAAAATTATTGTGTTCATGCTTATAAAGAATAAGAATCAGACTCGAGAATAATGATACTGAAAGAATGAGCATAAAAAAGGAGTGTATATCATTCATCCTTTTTAAACATAACTATTTAAACTGTGGAGAAAATAATACTTTAATACAATTTTAAAATGTTCAAGATTTTCTGACAATACAGTCCTTATAATTGAGGATGAAAATAATGAATAGAATATTGTTGAATAAATTAGAGGAAAATTGTGGAATATGTAAAGGAGATTAATATTGGCAAGACCAAATGTTTATAGGGTAAAGGATACATATTCTAAAACATTTGAATAATACTAAAGAAGCAACATTATTTTATAAATAGCAATATTTCCTTGTTGGATGAGCCAGAAAAATTAATAAAGACTGCCAAAATAAAACAGTAAAATAAGTGCTTTCACCGAATAGCTTGAATATTTGGGTAGTGAAGAATATAATAGAAAATATTATAACAGCAGGGTTAGCTGACTTGCAAGTACCTCATAGATTTGGACAACCACATATAGTAAATAAAATTATGAACCAAGTGATTTTCTCCACTTATGCACTAAATATTTGGGCAGTCTAAAATATACTTCATAAATGTTGTATGTAGGGAACTAAAATATATAACTAACAAATAAATATATCACCCCATAGATATCTCTATGGGAGTTTAAATTTATATTTACAATGGACTCATGAATTTGTAAAATGCCAATGGTCCAGAGATAAATAAATATCTTGTTTGGCAAAAAAAATAAATTCAATAAATGATGATTTATTTGATATACAATGAATTATTTTAATTGTAAAATAAATTGGGTAATAAAATAGTTTTATAATAATTTATGCAATAAGCAACAAATATTTAGGTTACTAATAACAATATAAGTTTATTGAAATAAGCATTAACTCATTGAGATGATTTGAAATCAATTTTCCAAGTGCAATCTAGTAGCCTATAACATATTTTTAATAATTTACCACCTCTGCTAGATTGTAATTAATAGAAATGATCTATGATTAAAATTATTAAAGCATACAATCATAAAAGAGTTAATGAGAAACTCTTTCTCACAAAAAATATGTTAACAAATGATTTAAGTCTTAATTATGTGAGTCTATTATTTAAGCTTATATCAAATGATAGGATAAAATTGCCTTCTAATAAAAAATATTAATAAAAAAAGACTTTGACAAATATTTTGTCATTAAGCTACTATTATACTCTTAACCATTATTAATAAATAAAATTTATGGCATATAGTTAATTTAAAAGAAATTTTATTTTAGTTTCCATTATCCTACATTGTTTTTCTTGACACATTGATGATAATAAAATACAAATATAAGTTTCCATAAACATTTTATCCTCAAATGATATTCAACTATTCATTTTCTAATATTATAATTCATGGAAAATTTTAATGCATTTGTTGTTGTAATCATTCCACTTCATCATAAAGATATTAAATGAAAAAGAAGCTTTTGTTCTCCTTTTCCAAGTTTTTTTCTATTCACAATGCATTTTTCTTTACTATAAGTCCAGAATCTATTTATAAAAATAAGATAAATAAGTACAAACTTTTAAGTAAAAGAAATTATGTGTGTTCCTGTTGAAATCATTTCTGCGACTATAGTAACACAAAATCCAGTCTTTTTATTTCTTTTTTTAAACACTGTTTCTGAACATATGATTTTATTTTTTTCTAATCTTAATAAAGCATTATTATCATTCATAATAAATGAAACAAAATATTTCATTTTTAAGTTTAATAAATAAATGGTTCACTTAATCCAGATTCATTCAAAAAAATAAAATATATTTTATTAAACATATGACCTTTTTAATTGTTTTTTTTATTTAGTTATTTACATACTACAAGAAAACAATAGACAGCAATATGTGTACATCACAATAGATAGGAAAAAATACAAAAACAATATAAGTAGTATTAATGATAAATATAGTTTTAATAGGTGAATGGATTTTGGGTAGTTGATTGAGTAAGAATGGAAGAAGTAAAAATGATATTAAAAGAAGAACTTTTAAAGAGGGTATTGATAAAAAGCTAATTAAGTATTATGCATAGTTGTATAGATGTATGGCTGTGAAATGTGAACAATGATTAAAAGAATTAGAAACAGATTGGAGGCCCTTGAAATGTGGATGTGGAAAGATTGGAAAAAGTTGATGAATAAAGTGACAAATGGAGATGTTTTGGAAAGAGTGAAAAAAAGAAGAAGATTGATTGAGGAAATAAGAGATAAAAAGAGAACTGTATTAGGCATATACTAAAAAGAAAGAATAATTTAATAAAAGATGTTTTAGAGAGAATGCTGAATGGAAATAAGAAAAAAGGTAAAAAAAATTGATCTTGCTGAATGATATAAGAAATGGGAAGGATATGGAGAATTGAAGAGCTGGGAATGAGCAGAATAGAATGAAGAAATGGATGGGTTGGCTGTGTGATTGCTCTCTATACCTATCCATAGAAGAGAAAATTATTGGGTTACTCACATACATATAAGCATCAGAACTAGATTTAGTTAATACAGAATAACAATAGTATACACTTTTACTTATAATTATTAATGATAAACAATTGAGAAGTTTTGTGGGGCATAGATATCAAAATAACTAAATCCAACAAGAATGCAAAGGAAAGAAACTAATCTGATGCAAAAACAAATTAACTATCTTTATTGACAGAAAATAAAATTATAAATTTATATTCACTATATAAAAAAATATATAATAATAAATGTGTATTTATCTGTTAAATCGGATTCATTTCATTAAAAAACTTTTTTGTGCTAGATGTATATATGATGTCTTATTAAAGGAAACTAGTAGGATTAATTTCATTCGATTTTGGTATCTTATGCAAATACTGTAAATAATAATAATAATAATAATAATAATAATAATAATCATCATAATAATAATCATAATCATCATCATCATCATCATCTGGACATTTATTATATAAAAAAAAACTACCAATCTATATTTCTTTTTCAAATTTTATATCTTTTAAGGCAGAAAAAATTGTTATAAGAAGTTTAACTACTTTCAACCTTTAATTGAAGCATTGTCAATCAAAGATTTTTTTCCTCAGAAGTTTAAAAAAAAGATATAAAATCTTGGACCATAATTTTCACATAAGCTTTGTTATTTAAAAAATTAAGTTATGATTGTTAAAAATATAAACATATAACAACTGCTATCTGCAAATATATATTTAGTATACTAAATACAACCTCGATTTTTTAAGCATTCTATGTAATTATTGCATTATTAAATTATACACACACAGACACATTTTAGCAAATAAGTAGATGCAGACTGTTTTGAATGTTAAATCTAAGAATTAAATATATTAGCATCTAAGCGAACAATAATCATTAAATTGTTATCTTTTATAATTTTTAATAATTCTTGGTATTATGATTTTATCCTCATGTGGTCAATTTTCTTTTCATGTGTCATAACATCGGCCAGGAAGCGAATACGCTAACCTGGGACAACCGCTTGTAAGGCATCTGTGCTGACCACTCGACCATCAACCCTTGTTCACTGTTTCTCTGAAAAACAACAGATTCAATTAAATTTTAACATTTTCAACTTATATATTTTAATTGTTAAATCAAATAATATATATTACTAATAATTAACTTTGATAATTATTTTCAATTTTTTATTAGCTATTTTGAAAACATTAGATAAAATTTATCGCATTAGAAATAATTATCTAACGTCATACCAGTGCAAAATAATAAATTTACAGTTTTGCAAATTTTAATAGTCACTTTTAATTAGTGTTTTTTTAAATTTTTTTTTTTTTTTTTGGTTAATGATAAATTCCAAATTATAGTGTTTTTTTAATTACTACATAATCTATATCTATAATTTATAATAAAATGTATGTTCTTTTTATAAGCAGTCACGTTGCGTCTACGTATATCATTGATATTTCTTACATTTTATAATCAAAAGTATTCAGCAAATTTTGATGATTTAAAAATGTCAATATTTTTTGTTGTGAATCTATTTTTAATATATGACAATAGATATATGATAGTAATCATTCTTAGACACAATGGGAAATATAGAATTAGGGCAGATAAAGAATACAAATTCAAAACTTTTACATGGTTAAATATATTTTTATTCTTATCTGATGCCCCCCTTCCCTCAATAAACACAACTGATAAAATAAAAATATAATTTATTATTTTATTTTCTGATATTTCTACTTGAATTATCCAAACAGTGTGACAAAGATTATGCACTCCTTCAAAAATCACGATGATCACATTCTTAATACTTTATGAAGACATCACACATATGTATGACCTATTTTATTTTTTCCTAACTTTATATATATATATGATTTTGAGTTACTAATATAGCCTAGATGACAGCTGTTTACACTTAGCCAAGCCATGTGCAACTAAATTATACGATAGTATATGAGGATTTATTTATTTTAGGTTGGATAGTTATTAATGATTTTAAAGCTTTAATTGGCAATAGAAAATACTAAAATTTGCCTGTTGTTAATGTATATATATATTGTACCCTTTATAATAGATACAGATAGTTAGGTAGGTTGAAAAAGTAGCTATATTTTTAAAAAAAATAAATGTATGTTATTTTCTAACATGCAATTTAAATGTTATAGATAGCTGGGGTTCAAACTCAGTATATGGGAGCTTATAAAGATATTTTAGATAGCTTGAACTCATTAGATGAATTAAATATAAAATGATACAATAAATTATCTAAAATATAGTATTAATTTTAATTTATTATATTTAATAGATACTATAATGGTAAAGTAGCTTAATTATAGCAGTAAATATTTTATATTATATGTTTAAGGTAATTAATTTGCTTAAAATATTATTTAAAATGATAAATTAATTTAATATTATTTTAAAGTTGTTGAAAGTATCACATGATTAGGTGATTGGGTGTGAATATGTATGCTTTCAGAAAGTTAGGGAAAAAAAACATTAGTTTTAACTTGTTAAGAGCAAATTATGTAGTTTAGAAAAAAAATATTAAAAAAGTAATAATTAAAATTATTATTTTATTTAAGTGTAATAATTTATTTTTTAAATCAATTTCAGGTTGTTTAACACTTCCTGAGCTTTGGACGCTCAGCCACATCAACGGCTTTAGATCACTTGAAATGGGTCATTTTTGAGTTACGGTGATGATTTTACACTTGTTTGAAAGCTTAGAAAAGTCCCATAAGATGCTGCCCTCTCTTGAATTATTTTACAAGTAAAAAAATCAATAATAGGGATGTTTTAAGTCTAACAAAAGGAGGAGGCTATCTATTCTCAACACTGATTGACTGATGATTATTTGGTCAAAGGCTGATAAATAATTTTCCATTGGCTGATGATTATTTGATCAAAAAAAGACCACCGATAAATAATTTTCACGGCTGAACGTGAAAATATATGTTTTAGAGTGTTTTTATATTTTTATACATATTGTAAATTATTTTCATAAAATATGCTGAAAATATAGTTATTTTACAAAAGTAGTAACATTTTATTAAAAAATTGTATACTTTTACACGAATGTAAATTAAAAAAGAAACCAGTGAATAGCAACAATTTTGATATCTGTCAAAAGTTTAGATTTCCCCAAGCTGTCTATTTGATTTTCTAACAAAAATTAATGTTTTAGAATATTTTTCTGGCAGTTATTTACATATTATAATGTATTTTGATAAAATATGCTGAAAATATAATTATTTTTAGAAATATGGTAAGATTTTACTAAAAAATTCGGTAATACAGCATCGATTGATCCATGCCATAAGATGGCGCTATTCCTAGTGAAAAATGAATAGATATAACGTTACCGGGCTGATTTGATTATTATTATTTTGTAATGTTATTGTGTTGTTTTTTTTTTTTGTTTGGATTTTTGTTTTTTTTTTTGGGACCGTATTTTCTTTCTTTTTTAAATAAATAAATTGATTTTTAAATATTTTTTTTAATACGTTTTGTAAAAACCTTTTTTCCCCCTATTTTCTTGGAAAAACTTGTTGTTTAACAAAATTGGATTACGGTCTTTTTTTTTTATTTTAAAGTAACTTTTTTTTTTTTTTCGCTTTTGATTACGGTCTTCTTCTTTTTAAAAGTAACTTTTTATATTTTTTTTGGCTTTTTACTTTCATTAAACTACCACAAAGTCAGTTCTTCTGGGTGAGGATAATATTTCTCTGTTGAAGAAAGGCCACCGCATCTGCTTCTGTAGTCTGCCATTGAAATGTTTTGATCTCAAAAAAGTGTCGGAAAGTACTTTGCCGAATTATGACTAACAATCCTCATTAACTGAATTCTGACCCCTGACAATGAAACCAGGGGTGTTTGGAAAATTGTTACAATTTTTACGAACGAAAATATAAAAAAATATATCGAAGCCAAAAAAAAATGTTATAATATAGTTTTCGACATTCAAAATACAGAAACCTTCACATCATACGCTGTACAATAGTTAAGAGTAATGTCTATAGAGAGTCTTGCATACTCATTGCTAATAATGTTCAACATACTAGAGATGTTGGGGTAATGGGTGCACTTCAACATCTTAGTGGTTGAACAGTTTACTAGGCTGTAAAATCTATGAGCAGCCTTGTAATCAGCATATTTATGTGCTTTAGCGTAGAAACAGTGCCATCTTATGGTGTGGATCAATCGATGCTGTATTACCCAAAATTCTTAACTTTTATAATAATGTATATTGAGGAGGGAAATCAATGACATTGCATCACCCTGTAATTTGCTAAGATTTTTTTATTTTTTCCGCTATCGAATATTTTTATAATTCTAAATAAAAATTTACTTTTTAAAAAACTTTCATTTATTTTCATAACCTGCCAAATTATTAATATACTTTTTACAAATGAAACTAAAATGAATATATTAAAAGATGAATATATTTTTATTGTTGATTCTGTAATTGACCAATCAAAAGTTTAGAGTTTTACCTCACTCAGATAACTGGAATTTTCATCATGGAAAAGGTTAAATATTAAAAATTGTTTAATAAGAATATTTAATTTTTTTTTATAAAATATCTAATATTTAAGATATTAAATAATTTGATGTTATTTAATATTGATGACACATAGTTTTAAAACTTAATTTTAAAAATCATATTGATGTAGTTATGTAAATTAGTAAATTTGTACAAGCAGTATTGACCAAGAAAATCAATGGATTAAGACCAGTATAAAAAGAGAGGTTGAAGCCAGTCTAGACAGATTTTTCATATTAGTTAATTGTGTTTTCAGTGATTTCAGTGTTTTACAGATTTAGTTTTAAATTTATAACAATATTTCTTTTAAATTATTATTATTATACTGGAAACTGTTGTTAAAAAATATAATGATAACTACTTAAATAATGAATCACTAAACATCAAATTTCTCTATCAGTTTGTCTAACTGAAACTTAATTTAGGATTTTAATAACTCTATGGAATGTGATAGTGGCTACTTAAATATTGTGAAGATGAATCCCAAACATCAGGAAAATTACTGCAACAAAATTGGAATGGATTTACATAAGAACTTTGTAATTTTATAGATAGTATGTTTGGAATTAGTGACTATTTATTTCAAATGACTATCATATTGCAATGCAGCTGGTTTATTTGAGATAATTAAGAGGAATCAGATATTCATTAAAAATCTTATTTGTAATATTAAATTTGAAAAGAGAAGAAAATTAAGACTTTGCACTGCACTTTAGAACTGAACTTAAAATGTCTTATGGTATATAATTGATATTAATGACTCATATTTGATTTGTCTTTAAAGAAGTCAAAATGGACTTATGTTTTAAGAGCAATGCATTTAGAGACAAATTGAAGGAAATGATTTTGAATGTCTTTTATGCCTTTTAAAGAATTTACTATTGATAAAATCAATCAATAAATTATATTTTAACATAATTTATCTGGAAATAATGAAATCAGATTTGTTTTTTAAAATGATTAAAATTATATCTGTTAATAAATGCCTGAATGATTTAACTGTCTTTTTACTTCGGAAAAAAAAAATTAATGACAAGATATATGTTTAAGAAAATTTAAAAAGGCATATTTTTTTAAAAGAAAAAAATATTTATTTTAATTCATAATATGTTTGCTGATAAATGTATTATATAAATAATTTACATTATATAATGTCTGCTATTAATAATTTTATCAATGGAAAATGTGAATATTAATTATATTATATTCAGTGCAATATGTACTTGTTCTATACAACAGCCAAAAAGGTATGTAAGAAAATATTTCATATAAAATGGATTTTATTATTATTATACTATTAAAATATTCAATGCCTGGATAAAAGTTTTCAGAAAGGACTGAAATAAACAATTTATGTTACAGGATGTTAATATTCATAGTTTTTGTTGGATTTTTACTGGATTTTAATGTTATTATTGTACATTTCTTCATATAGTGCCAAGATAAAAATATAATTGCACACAATGCTGTTCAACTGTAGCTAGGCAATGGGGTGAGCTGCTTGACAGCAAGAAGAAAAAAATCCTTTTGTAACTTTAGACTTTAGTATTATGATTTTTTTAGTGTTAAGTTTTAACATTAGTATTTAAAGGATTACAATTATTTATTTTAAAACTAACTTGTTATTATGTAGTTTTAAGATAGATTAACTTTATTATTATGTTTTAAAAAACAAAACAAAAAAAAACAAATGGTTATTCAGAAAGTGATTTTCCGAACAAGGCAAATTTCAATCATAATTTTTTCTTTGAATGTATGGTTTTAAGAAGCGGAGCATCATAAATGTTCTAACATTATAATGAGATCATTGGTAATTTTTATTGTTATTTAGATTACATTTTTGCTTAATAATTTTGTTTTCTTTTATTTAAGAAAAGATATATATTAATTACTATTTTAAGATCAATATTTCTCATTGCTTGAATTTACTGTTAAACAATGCAATGAACCATTGATAAAATTATAGTGTGTATTTTATGAAAGAATTGATAAATGCTGGCAAATGTTTGAAAAACCATCTAAGGATATTTTAAATGTTTATTTTAATGTAAATGCTTAGATATGCATAAATTGTATAGCATGTTAAATTATTAATATATTTTTATGAATGTTGTCTGTTGAAATATAGTAAAAGACATAATAGCACTCTCTAAATTATGTCATAAATAAATAAAATGTATAGTGCTGATGTATGTTTATCAAGATCATTTGTGCATAAAAACTTTTAAAAAAAATCTTGAAATTATTTTAGACCTTTTTTTTTTTTTTTTTTAGTATTATGTTTTGGAAGTTATTTTAGAATGCTGTTGTTATATTTTATGATGTTGGATGAGTTATTCAGTGTGAAAGATATAGGATGGTGGTCAAGAGAGTAATAATATTCTTATGAATTCTTAGGTGTTAGGGATATGTTGAAAACTGTTGGATGTGAGTTATATTTTCATATTTTAAAGTTATTAAAATATATAAAAACATAGGACTGTATATCTTTTTTCAAGGACAGTTGCATTTCCTTATCATCAATAAGTGCTATAATAGAGTCATGATTTGAATATTAGGTGTCCAATGAATATGGATCTACTCTTTTGATTTGCACTGTACACATGATGATATCATCTTATTTTTTGAAACATTCTTGTTATTATTCCATTCCCTACATTTTAATCACTATCATCACCACTGGTATCATCATAGAAGATAGTTTTATAAGTTGGAAAAGTAATGACTAAATTGTTTGAAGTAAATAAGTTTGTAAGAGGGCAAGATGCAGTATATAGAAAGTTCTTTCACAGATGATGTTGAGATGTTTGATGATTGCCATAATATATAATATGAGAAAAATAATTAATGCCCATTAAAAATATTAGAGATCACTTAGCTCACCAGATGCATATTCAAATGGAATGAAAGTGAGTATAGTGAAAATGATTTTGAATGATATAATGAATGTAAGAGTATAAAAACAAAAAGTAATACAAATTCCAAGCAATATAACTTATAGATAGTTCTTTACATTTTATTATTAATAGTTCAATTTATTTAAGTGATAAAATTACTCTTAAATATTTTGGCATAATAATTAATTTTTTTTTGCATAGAAGGAAATATTCATTTTTTTTTATATTTTAAAATTTTCTGATATTTAAATATCAGATTATATTTTGTTAAATTGCAAATAAAGTTTTTAATAATTTTTCTTTTAATATTTTTTTTATATTTTAAGAAATGTATTTTAAAATATAAACATGTATTGTTATGTTTACATCATAAGAAAAATATTTTATTGTATAATAAGCATAATATTAAGTTTTTAAAAAAAATTTGGGAAATTTATTCTAACTATTCCCAATAGAAATAATAGAATACTATTTTACTGAATAAAGATTACATATTATCATTACTGTTGTAAGTTTTATTTTTTATTTACTTTGAAATGGCAAGAGTGAAGGCTATTCTTATTTTATTTCTTGTATTTATGGGCCAGATTTATTGTAAATATTTTTTTATGTTAAACAATGTTAATTCTTGGCCAGAGTGAAGGCTATTCTTATTTTATTTCTTGTATTTATGGGTCAGATTTATTGTAAATATTTTTTTATGTTAAACAATGTTAATTCTTATTTATTTTTGTAAATGTTTTAATTATTTTATGTTATAAATGTATTGTTAATTTATAAATAAATTTGTGAACTGTTTATGAAATCTACATTTAGTCATGTTGTGATTTATCTGTGCTTATTTGATTTTTTATTCTACATGCATGATCCACAGAAATTAATAATTTAAAATATTATTTATGTGGCATGTGATCCTTAAAATTACTTAGATATTATTTCTATATATTTGATTAAGTAACCAAATATTATATTATTATTATTATTATTATTATTATTATTATTATTATTATTATTATTATTATTATTATTATTATTATTATTATTATTATTATTATTATTATTATTATTATTATTATTATTATTATTATTATTATTATTATTATTATTATTATTATTATTATTATTATTATTATTATTATTATTATTATTATTATTATGATGATGATGATGATGATGATGATGATGATGATGATCAAAGATTTTATTAAACAAATGTTACATAGATTTACAACATAAGATTGCATTCTGTTACATAGGCAATCATATGAACTTTGGAACAAGTTCTAAATTTTAAAATCAATTGTATTTTATAGTTTAAATAATATTTGTTTGATGGTGATTCTGTTATAGGTTTGATGGTTGTCTTATGAGTGATCATGTTGCTGCTGCAATGTCTGGAGGGCTAATCTTGTAATCCCGTTCTTTTATTTGTTGAAGTTATTATTATTATTATCATCATCATCATCATTATTATTATTATTATAGAAGACATGATCATTAATAATATTTTAACTGATACAACACTAATGAGAGATACTTGAAATTGTCACAATATTAAAATACATTATATTTTTATTTTAAGAGTGCCACATTAAACAAAGAAAAATTGTAAAATGTTTACTTAAAATCTTATTATATTATTTTTTATTATTATTAAATTTTAATTATTAAGTAGATTTAATATTGAGAGTCATTAAGTTATTTTAGTTCCTTATTGTTGTATTTATTTTATAAGAGTAGCTAGATATTATGTGAAATCCCTCATCATATTTTAGCTACAGAGTGTTAATTAATTAATTATGTTATTAGTTTGTTAGAAATGAACCTGAGATTATTATTATTATTTTGGAGAATCGTAAATTTCTTATTGAGAGATGATGAGTAAAGTTATTAGTTAATGTTTTATTAAAGAAATATTAATTAGTTTATTATTTCTGTAATAAATCTATAAAATCGTATTTTAGGATTATTAAATGTATATTTTTAAAGATATGAAAGTATTACATCGCAGTTTTTGTTATGTGAATTTGGTGACGTAATATTCTTATGCTATTAGGAATGTATCTTTTGGGATGTATCCTCAATGTTTAAGCTAGTGTACCTTATTGAACGTCTCATGTTAAGAGTTTTTATAGTTATATTTGTTATATTTATTAGTGAATGAATAGATTGAATATAATAATTGAAAACCTAATAATTTATTATGAACCTAAGTGCTATGATATTTTATTATAATAAGTTTTCTTAAATTTAATTATTGAAAAATATTGTTGTTTTTTTAGATATGTATCTTAGTAATGTATCTTGAGTTAGTCTTCATGTTAATCATTTTAATAGTCATTGTTTATGCTACTTAACCGTAATACATTATTGTTATTTCAAGGATTCTCTTTGTTCAGTAGTTTTCCTTTAAGGAAGAGTACAGTATATATAAAAACTTTTTCAAAAAGGGGCAATGAATAAAAAGATATTATCCATCAGTTTTGCTAAGGGTGAAGGTTCTAGAACACTTCTCGTTTTTATTTTATTCTCTAAGAATAGCTGAACACACATTTACTAATCAATAATGGAATGATTAACAGGTTTGACTACCAAAAACAAAGTGTAACTCTATTTGGATTTTAAAAGCATATTAAAGTTTTATCTGATTTGGAATCATGACATATCTGGTCATGGCAAACAGATAAACTAATCACCAATCTTCAAGCCTTCATACATCCTTCTATAAAATTTAAAAAATATTTTGTGCAGTTTAAATTTTATTACAACTGAAACACAGACATTAAAAATTCATTAAGCAAGTAAATATATAGATTATCAATTTTAAAACAGAGATCAATAACCTATAATTGAAAATATTATATAATACGATAGAATTTGTCTCTTAGAATATCGAAGTAAATACATTCAATCTTGAAATCTGATTCCCCCCCCCCCTTCAAATCACGAGCACATACGCAAATATACGTTTTATTTGTATATTGGTTGTTTGGTTTTATTAACAGTAATCTTTGAGCAAGTAGAAAATACATTTTCTTGTAGAAAGCTTTTCATTCTCAGGTTCCAACTCCTCATCCATCTATTATTGACTTGTCTATATTAAAGAGCTTATTTTGAGCTCAGAAAATGCTTGAGGATATCGTAGATCCTTCATTCGTGATGAAGTTAGAGCAGTCCATGAAAAACCTTCAACAAAATTAGTATTCTTTGTAAAAAAAAAAAAATATTTGTTGTAAAAGGTGACAGAATGGAAATAGTGACTCATTTAATGTATTTTAATATATAGTTTTTTTTTAAAAAAAAAAAAAAAGAAGAGAGCAAATATATGTAATGTAATGTCATGCTAAATATATATATATATTGCAAATATATTTAAATAAAATATATAGTAAATGGAAATAATTTTTACACTATAATTATATAGATAATTTTTTTACGAACGCTTAATTTCTTTTTTATATGACTATATATACATTCGCGTTTGCTACATGTATGTAATATTCCATAATACATAAATTTAATACTGATAGCTTTCATTAAGAAAACATCATTGACAATGGAATGCAATAAATCACTGGGCAAGATGTTAGTCTTTTAGAAATAAAGTTTGCTGCAGAAAGTATAAGTTAAAAAATCGGGCAAATAATATATGTGAATGAATTTATGTTTCCAGGATTGGGAATAGCTATTAATGATGATAATAAATTTGCAGCAAAGATATTAGCTGGCATATTTGAATATCTAAGATCATTTTCTTATTTTTCAAACCCAGACTTTTTTTTTGATAATATCTTCATCTCTCAAATTAAAAATAAAAAAAACCCTCAAAGATCATTTTTTAATTTTCTAATCTTTGAATCTATTTTTACATGTATTTCTTGATTTTGCTTGTAGTTATTGTATATATTTTTATAAAAATTCTTATTAGTAAAAAAAACAACAACAACAACAAAAAAAAATTATTCGCAGTAAATATACTTACCATATAAATATTAAATTAAACATAGCTCAATGTATATGTAAACAAAAGAGTAAATAAACTTCCCTCAGATGATGAATTAAAAGAATTCTAAATAGTAAACAAAGAATCAAAAATAGAATGAATCCACATATTCTTGGAACTCTGATGTTTATAATCATACCTTTGTCAACATTATTGATAATTCAGAGTGAAATTAATATAACCAGACAGAATATGGTACTCAATAATTACTTAATTAATAATCAATTATACAAGTCTGGTAACAGAGCCTCTCTTTTAAGATCTTAAGTATAATAATTAAATAAGATTTAATATGTAAATATTAAATTAATCATGTATATGGAAACCAAGGGAATAAATCAGCATTCCTCAGGCTATTTAAGATGATTCAAAACTTCTTTCTAGTTGTTTTATATAATTCAAAATGCAGCAAGAATAAATTTATTATCAAATAAAAATTAAAAAAATCATGTTCCATTTTTATTAATAAAAGGACTTTTTAAGGATTGAAATGTATGTTTTTTAAACTAGTTTATACTTCTCTTGTTAGACAATTTTATTTACAGTATTAGGAATTTTAATGAGAAATTTAAAAAAATCATTGAAATAGAAGTAAAAAATTAATTCATAAAGATTTTGAAATTACACTTATATTATGCTGAAAATCAGAATACATATTACAAAAGGTGATTCACATTAATATATATGGAATAAATATTTTTTTAAAATAAACCATACTTTATAAAAATGAGAAATGTATACTGAAGCATTTGTTACAAAAGTATTCAGACTACTTTTTCAGTAGTATCATTAATGCTATCATCACTTTCAACAAAAATAATTTTATATCATGTTTATTATGACATCAATTAACCATAATTTATATCATATGAAGTATTAAATAACAATCTATTAAAATTATGGCTTAATTAAACATAAATTTGACTATATTATCAACACTTTTTTAATTTGTTAGATGTTTCAATTCACTCTTAACACCATTCTTAATGCATGTTACATTTTCTGCACAAATGCAAATTGAAAAACCAGCAATATAGTTTTATGTACCAGTGATAATGATGACTTTCATCATTAGTAACTAGCATTTTAACACAATTTTTTTAGCATCATAATTTTAAAACTATATCATAAATCTTAACGATCTTTTGCATCATTTCTTTTTTTTAAATGGCTTTACTGAAAATGATTAACATAATGAAAAAATAAAAATATATTTTAAAACTGTAATTTCTTTTTCAATCTCATTTATCTTCACCTAATCTCCATTTTAATTGTTTTTATTGAAGTTGGGAAATCAGTTTGTTTATTTGTTAGCTTATTTATTAAGTTTTGATCTTTTTTAAGTTACAATAAAATTTTAAAATTGAGGTTTAATATATTTAAATTCAATATAATTGCTTGCTATTTGATGCATAACTAAGTTATACCAGCCTAATACACTTGAAATACATCTTTTCAGTAGGTCAATTAGTTTCTTATATATGGAACAGAGGATGAAAAATATTTAAAATATTCAAAAATTTCATGTATTGTAGTTAATAATTATTTTTTAAACTTTTATTTGTTTTAATAAAACTCATGAGAGAGCAGTAAAATGATTTTTTTTTAAAATTAGTATTTTTAATGACTTTAAACTTTTATATATATCATATTTAGTATGTGTACACAATTATATATGTATAATATATCAGTAACTAAGTTTTCTATTTAAAATTGTTTGATAGTTTTTATTTTTATTTTAAAACTGCTAAAGAAGTAACCTCACAATTATTATTTAAAACAAGAAAACTCCCATCATTATTTAAAACAATGATTGAGAGTTTCTTCTTTAACTAGTTTTTAAAAGCAATTCATTTGAAATAAAAATAAAAGCTATCAAATAATTTTAAATAAAAAACTTAGGTACTAATTTATTATACATATATAATTATGCACACATATTAAATGTGATAAATATATTATATATTGTAATGGTATATAGTGCATATGTGAGGTCTAGCCTATTCAATGAAGGCTTCTTCATGGTCTATAGATTTGGAAACCATAATAAATGATATGCATGGCATGTGTATGCTGGAGAAGGGTCTTGTTATACCCCATAGATCTTGTCAACATATAATAAGCTTGACCATATGATCTGAAATACCATAAATAACCTACTGTCAGGCTTAGTGTTAAAAGAACTCATGAGATATAAATATCTACCATTATATAAAGCAGAAGCAAAGGGAATATTTTATTGAATCTAGTTTATATCTACTAATAGTTGCTACAAATGATGGTTGTATTGTAATATGGTGTAAATTGACCAAATTCACAATGTCTAGTGTAGCATAATGATCTCATGTTGATAACTGATAAAACAAAAATAAAATTATAAATAACTCACATTAAGTGATGTATCTTTCATTCACAACTTGGACATTTGCTTTCTTTTAAATGGCAATAACAATATTAGTATGATAAAACCATGACTTATATCTCTGTAATTTACTTCACTTGGCTTTATTGCATTTAACTTATTAGTATTTATTAATGATATCTATCAAACTACAATTACATTCACATGAAAATCATCTAGATTTGAAATAGGTAAAATACCATAGAGACTAACAATGACAATAATGTTTTATTACAATCAAATGGTTGAGAATTATAGATATGTTTTGAAGACAAAATAAAATCAGCTTCATGATCAAAAATCGTAAGTATTGGTGTATCAATGTAAACTACACTTCTCTTTAAATATGAACATAAATCTTCTAGAATATATCCCTCTTTAAATAGTAACATAGATCTCCTGGATTATACTTCTCTTGAAAGAATCAAAGATTAACCTCTAAAATTACTCATTTACAAGACCCTACGTTACAATATGAAACCATATATAAAGATATGCTCAGCTATATCATGTTTACTTTTGAGACTCTACTAACAAGTCATCACTATATTACAGTAACTTTAATTAGTATTTACTCAAGCTAATGCTTATGAGTGATAAAGGGAATACTGAATCATATCTATAATTATGTGCATATAATATATCTAATGCTAGTATAAAAAATTATCAAACGTATCTAATGATTGAGTTATAAACAAAGAATTTAAGTTAAATTTCAATACCTCTAATGATACATTATATCTATACATATAGATGAGCTTTATAAAAATAAACATAAATTAATATCAAATATTCAATAAGTACTAATTACACTTTGCATGTAATACATGTATGCACCAAACACAATTATCATAAAAAAAGATTTTAAAAATGAAACCATATGCACTAAAAAAGGTATTAATAAGCAAATAAATTACCATTTAGCATCTTTTTATTTTATTTACAATAGACTTCCTTTGAAAACTGATAGCCATTTGCAGTGTCAATGTCTATCTTAAACCAAATACTGTCATCATAGCAGACAAATCATGTTGGTGAATGCATAAATCTTGCAACCATTTAAAATTGAATATCTCCAAGCATCCTCCTTTTGGTTAAACCAAGATAACTTAATGGGAGGACATCAAAGTTACTTTAGAAGCTTTTATACATTTCTCAGACTAATTTTGGGATGAGAATAGCTATTCTTTTTGAAGTATTTGCTTTTATTATTATCTTATCTAATGTATGCCCTGTGATGATGATCTCTTGCTTTCTGATGGTGATTGATTGGAAATGGATGAGGTGAGATGTCCCAAGTTCTTCAGATAGTAATTTTCTCTCTCCCCAACCATTTTTTTGTTAATACCATTTGTTATTCCTTTTCTTCTTGATTGTCAACAATAGCCCCTATACAAATGAGCATAATCTCTTCATTTATAACCCATGGTTTCCAGAGTATTTAGCTTATGTTTCCTTGAGATGTATTGCTTTTAATTATATTGTTCATATAGCTATCAATTTTCCAAAAGGAATCTTAATACTTTACAACAAAAAATACACACATATATTGTTCTACATATAAACAAGACAGTTTATGATATGTGAACAAAAAAGGGATTTATTAATAATTTACAAATTCTTTTTTTTAATAAACAAACTGTAATTTTGTTCCCCTTTTTATATTATGATCATTATTACTTTTAAAGTGGTTCATATAGTCCCTTTACTCACTCCATATACCATCATCACTATTGCAAACTTTATAATAGCAAATATAGAAGGTAGGATATACCAAATATAATAGGTAAAGGTATTTTAATAATAAACAAAGGATTTTTATGCATTAATGGATAAATAAAAGTACAAATTAGTTAAAAGTTTTGCAAAAATATACATATTGAAGTCATATGAAAATAACAAATAAAGGAAATGAAAATCTGCAACAATTTCCAATTGGAAGGTAAAAAAATATATTGTGATGTTTTCTGTAATCGCTAGTTTTATAAAATAAAATGTGTATACTAAAATAACAAAAACATTCACTATCATTCCTTCATAAATACTTTAAACATGACACAATTGAACAAAAGAAAAATCTTTTTTTTAAAGAAGCATGTGATATTATAAAGAATGTAAAGATGGATTCTTCCAACCTTTACAAATTTTCTCAACTAACTATCACACAAAATGCCTCGTCTATTATCCTCAATAACACTGGGAAATGACACAACTCCTTACCTTTCCACATCTGACCTATCAAGGGTAACCTCCAAAATTTAACCAAATCCATTTAAACAATAACAACCCCCCAAAAAAATCAGTGAATACTGTTATAATGTAAATGGATTTTTCTCTATGATTGGAAGATGGATGAAGACAAGTTTGGATTAAAGCAATGCTGGCCTTTTTGATATATTGGCCTGAGGTTCTGGGCATGATAAGTTCTTTTTAGCCCATTTGATATATCAATCATATAAGTATTCAATCCAATGTTTTTTTCCAATTCTTAATGTCCTTCATAGATATTGAAAAACTTTTTAAATTGATGTTCCTGTGAGAGACTAACATGGGGAGTATTAACCAATTAACTTATCATCCAATAATTTGTTTTTAAGGCCTGTACCTGCCAATTCACTTTATTAATTTGAAAGTATTCTACCACGTGCAAATAATAAAATAATAATAATGGTTTCATATAACAATTCAATAGTTTACAATGTCATAACATTCACTCATAATAAGATAGAACTAGAGGTTAGAAAGAATTTCTTGAAATACAAAGAGTATTAATGTGATGCAGATGATTCCAGATTTGATTCTGAATGGATATTTGAAAATTGAGTCAAAATATCACACCCTTTAGATAACTGATGAATAAAAGTATTAACTTCTAAAACACACAAAAATATGGATTTTACATAATAGATAAAAGTTTTATGTATAATTGCCTCTAATTCTTTACTTCTTCTACATCCTACCATTATACCCTTTAATTTTGTCTTAGCAGGATACTTATAAATCAGGCCCAAACTATCGCACCAATGATATGAATTCCTTAAAGATAGCCACCCTTTAGATTATCTAAAAATATAGCCTCCCCATACTATATGAAACTAAAACTATCCTTTTCTTTATGAAATATAGGCTCGTAGTCTGCATCTTTTGTTACATTCTGATAATATGTCCTATTTCTAAACTAGGTACTATCATAAATCAAACATCTTGTGCTTGCCCTACTATCATTGACTACAAAATGACAAGAGCTAAACCTATACATAATGTTTGCCTTTCAAATAGTTTACCAAAATTGCATATATTTAGATAAAATTCTCTTGTATTTAAGTCATATAAATACATGCTATTTGTAAACTTCTTATGAAAATATACTTCATGCAACAGCCAGATTTTTCCTTCAATCTTACAATTTCTTCTACCAAAATTAAGAGTATTATCTTCATGACCATTGTATATATAAAGTATGTCAAGATGCTTTAAATTCATCAAGGCATTTTTCATCTATACTACTGACTTTAATTCTTTGACCTGAATACATAAACTCATAACATCTTTCCACTTCGTAGACTTTCATTTTTCAAGAATATCAGTTTTATTAAATTTTGCATACCCACTAATCAGCTCTAATTTCAAATAAACATCTTCTGATTTGATATCTAATTTCTGAAAATGACTTGAGATGGCACTAGTAACAACATCCATCTTTGCACACATCTTGCATATATCATTATTCTGTTGGATTACATTCTCATGGTGTTCTTCATTAAATTGAAAAAGTTCTCTTTGAAGGTCAACAGTGATTTTGATTTCTGCCTCCATCTCAACATATATGTCTGTAAAGATATGTAAATGCTTGGAATTCATTCCTTAAGTCCTTATTAACCTCAGTGATCTGTTTCTGAAAATTCTGGCACTCTTCTCTCAACTCATCGAATTTCATTATCCTTTGAGTTTTCTCCCTTATCTTCTCATTAGATTCATCATACCTTGATCTCAGAGAAATAACTCCAATTCTGGTCTCTTCTCTAATGTCCATCACTTTTTCTTTACACCCTTTTAACACAAATTTTTTATCTAATTCCTTAGATTTACTATCTATTACTGTCTTTAACTAAGCAGAATTACTATCTATTTTGGCCTTCAAATCAACCAAAGTAGCCTTTGACTTGGCAGAATTATCATCGATATTGATTGGCATTGACTGCTTTCAACTCAGCAGAGCTTAGTCTTCAACTTGGCAAAATTACTATCTATTTTGGCCATCAACTCATTTCTCACTTCTTTCATCATGTTCATTAGGTCAGACAAAATAACACTAGATCCTCATGACATTTCACTTGCATTATCCATAATAATTATGATAAAGTTAGTCTATTACAATACTCATATAATAATAAAAAAATTAACATATATTTTAGACTAGATTTATGTAGGTACCTGAGACTTGTTACTTTTGCCTATATCCAAAAAAATAATCACATTGGGCATTCATAGAATAGAGGGAATCAACCATACCAAAAATATATTTGCCTTTGCCCCAAAGATCAAACTCCATTTTAGTAAAGTCACACTCTTCTTTGCTATTTTAAAGCATAGCTTAAATATTATTGGTGTTGTCATATGTCAAAAAATTACTATAATAATATCAGTACATCAAACCACATGCATTACTTATCAGGTCATAAAAAAATTAATTATAATACATTTAAATTCAAAAAAATACTGAGATTTAAAATTTCAATGCTCACAGCTTGAAATGCCTAATTCTAATAGTGATACATAACAAATTGAGCTCAAAATATTTATATAATCCACACAAGCCACACCTAGTCAAGCCAAATTTATAATATATTTGTAACGGTATATAATATGCCATTACATTATTTTAAATTAAAATAAAAAGATTATAAATAAAAATTGAATTATTAAAAAGAAAAAAACTTAACTTAAAAACTGAAAATTAAAAGTTGTTTAATGTATATAATATATCACACAGATGAAATGAAAACTTTAAAAGTATTATTTTCTTTTTAAAATAAAATAAAATAATAAAAGTATTTGACCGAATTTTTTTATAAAAAAAGATAAATGATCTAAATATAAAATATTTTAGTAAAAAGTAACGTAAGTAAAAATAGAAATAGGTATTAATTAATTCCTGAAATCACAAAATGGAAATGATTGTGTTATTAATTATCGAAAAGCAAACTAGCCCTTGGGGATCTTATATAATTAAAAAGTCAGATGAAAGATATAGATAAAAATTGAAAATTGTTTCCCACTCTGAAGCAGAATGTTCAATAAAAGCAGAAAACAATACTCAGACCCTAATAAAAATGATTGATTGTTCAGTGAATCTGGACGATGTGTATAAAAGGAAAAATATTGAAATTAAGGACAGTTCCAGCTTGATTTAGTGAGGGCAATAAGACACACTTGTTGTCCTCTCTCACTTATTTCAAATGAAATGACTGTTGAATTATTAATGGTACTGTTGCAGACCCGAACCATATGGATTCTGAAATAAAATAGTACCAGAATTGAACCAGCTAAGGCAGCCTCCGGATTTAGAACTATGGTATGAACAACAGACAGGTCTTCCATGAAAGTCTTCATGGGAATTGGCAGCAGGAACCAGGAGCTCTTCTACTGTAAGATATAAATGGAAAAAATTTAAAAAAAAGTAATTAAGAACTTTCAAGATTTGACAAGCTAAACCTAATTTTTTTTTTTAAATGAACTTTAATCTGACTTTTCAAATCAATTATTAATGTTTAATTTTTATACATTTGAGTGTGCTAAAAATCATTTACATTTTTTTTGTTCCTTTAAGTTTTATTATGATTTTTGTTTTTTCATTAAACTAAACTTAAGAAATGCTAAAATTAAGTCAGGCGTGAATGGTTGCATAGATTTGTAAAGTTATATTAGTTTAATTAAGGGAGGGTAAATCTTAGGTTATTTGTTTCGTAGTTAAATTGGGTCAATGGATTGGATATATTGGTGTAATTAGTAAATGAAGCATGAGGTCCGCTATGTACAGGATCACCTTATACGTCACCCTCAGGCGAAATAAGCCTTTCTTATTGACCATCGGAGACATACAGTATTCCCTGCTCCTTGAATCACCCCTTTTAGCCTATGGAATGGGATAGTAAGATAGAAAACGCAGTCCCTTCCTATGGAGATTTTTTTATTATTATTCTCGCCAGACAGATGTAGTATTCATATACTGGATGAGAGTCAATGTCTTCTATAACCATGCTGTTCAGATGCACATTCCTGACAGTATGGTATTTGTGCTGTCATATTCATGCTGCATTGAATACATCGATATATCAGGTGGATTGACATCAGTTTGACTGCGAACTTTTGGCCTAAGGTTAAATAAGGGATAGAATTTTTTTTTTTCAAATGCAATCTATGTAGTTTATTCATACTCAACACTCTTAAAAATATTATCAAATTCATCTGTGCTGATTGTTTAAATAAAAATTAAAAATTAATAACCAACCTAAAATAATAAATTTTGTTCCTTAATTTTATTTATATGTGCGTTAATAAGTGTTTATGTGTTAATTACTGGCAGTGGCTTCCTTTATTTTTGTTAATATTGAAAAGATATTTTAAGAATTTATATTTTATAAATCTCTGCATCTTCATGGGCTAGTGGCATGGGCTGACAGTCGGAATAAACCATATATATGTAAAAGTTAATTCTTAACAGCACGTATCTGCCTACTATATAAATTTTCTAGGTTCAAATGGCCTAGTGGTGCCATGTAGCGCAGATATGGTAAGACTTTTGTTCTTCTCCAACCATTATAATATTTATCACTCTCCCCATGTAGGAATGATGGTCACTAATTGGCTTTATAATTTGCATATTATTTCCAGACCTACTGTATATCAAATTTTTGTTACAAATGAATCTTGCAAAAAAAAAAAAAAATCCTATACTCTCCTAAAACATGGTATTTCAATCTCACTTGCTTATTTTTCAGGTTTGTATTTGGTCACACCAAAATATAATGATAAACACTTTACCTGAGCCCAACATTTTTCCCACATTGGGTGACAAATGTAATGGTACATAGTGCACATGCAAAGGTCTACCTTATTTAACAAAGGCTTTCTTATGCTCCATAGATTTGAGAACCTTCATAATGATGGCATGCATGGCAGGCATATAAATACCTGCTGAGATATAAATTAGAAGCAAAGGAAATATTTTATTTATTGAAACTTAACCATCTTGCACTCTGTTAATATTCTGACATATTTCCTTGTTCTCACTAGATTTAAGTTTTCAATTTTCATTTTGATATTAAACCTTTATTTTTTATCAGAATATAATAAATGTGACCTCATTCATTAGATATTTTTGTTTAGAAATTAAATAATTTTTAAAAAATCACATTTGATTTCTGGAATTATTTTAAAAATTATATTTATTCAAAACATAATGCTGTCAGTCATCAAATTTCAGATGGAACCAATTCAATTTATAAAATGAACCAAATCTTCTTTCTTTCATGTTTGATTTAAAAATCTGAATGACTTTTTTTATTTTTAATAACTACTAAATCTAACAAATGCTTTAAAAGTTTACAATTTTTTTATAATTTTTATGATATTGCTAAATATAATACTAATCAGGAGAATGACCTCATTTTGTAGACAGCTGTGGTTCCTATGTCTGTAATCTCTATAGTAACAATATTCGGTAGAAAATAATACTTTATATTTAGAAATAAAACATTTCTGTAAAAAATAAATGTGTAAATAATATATATTTTTGATTTTTAATAATTATCACACAATTACAATATCAATACAATCATAAACTTTCTTCACCATCGTAATATTTTCTCAAAGTAAATGTAAGATTTGAGATTGTGAAATATATATTGGTTATTCATTATTGGTGTAGCTAGAGTGCCTATTCAATTTTCCTGCACTTTTGAATTTTTTGATATTTAAAATATTAGAAAATAAATATATGTGAATTTTAAAGTCATAAAAAAAAGCTTTGCAAAATTTTCAGCAGAGGGTAAAAAATGCAAATTTAAATTTTAGAAAACTAAAATGCGGCTCTAACACTCAAAATAATAATGGGTTAATTTAACTACTACTAGATAGCTATAGATGATGCATGTAACATTTCTAAATTGTTAACAGGACACAATGATCTAAATGTAATTGCTCTTGTATAGGTTTTGTCAAGATAATGAGAATTGATTCTAAAACTCAAATGGCTAGTTTCTGATGCTATTTGAAATAAATTATTCAATATTTATTATTTGGTTCTGATTACTACACAGCTTTCAACATTCTAATCATTGTGTAAGTGCTAGTGGACAAAAGAATTACAATATGATTTCAATTTGCAGTTTAGTTTTGCTTTAATAAACATTCATTTAGGACAGACTGAGAAATTTTCCTACCTGGGCAAAGTCTGAAATATTGTATATTTAAAATTATTGACAACTGTTAATATTATTTAGAAAAACTTTGTAATGCAAAGATAATGCATCTGCCAATCATATTTCCAATCTGGGATTCAAATTTAGGCTAGGTAAAATTATTTTCAAAAAGTCTTATACTCAGGTAGGTATCCCATATTCTACTGCCAAGATTGATTAGTAAACAAGTATCTGGTTATGCTTATCTAGCAGGAAAACAAGGATAAAAAAGTATTCAAAACCTTATTATCCAGAAATTGAGAAACCAGGTGAATACAGCCTTTTGTTTTACTGTTTTTTTAGAGGCTGATAGGGAGGTCTTTGTTCTTCAATGATTTACATTTTTAAAAAGTCTTCCTGAAGGTTTATGATGATGGTATTTTATTTGTACTTATATATTGGAGTATTTCCATCATCTAATATAAGTATTGAATGTCTTTAAAAAACTTTATCTTTTATTTAAATATTCCAAATGCATTCAACTGTTAGTAATATCACACAGGTTAGTATATGCACAATGTTTTGAGAAGTATTAGTCACCCTCTTCTTCAGGTGTTGTTGGCCTGACCAATGACAGTACTAACATGGAATAGAATCTGGATGCTTAGATTCTTGAATATTGAATTTTAAGGATGGCTCAGTTTGGTTAGAGCATTACATTAAAATTCAATATTCAAGAATCTAAGGGTCCAGGTTTAATTTCCTTGCTAGTACTATCATTGGTCAGGCCAGCAACACCTTGAAGACAAAAAGAGAATAATACCTCACGAAACTTGCACATATACTAATCTATTGCTATTATTAACAGTTGAATGTATTTGGAATATTTAAGTAAAGTTAAATTTTTCTAATGATATTCAATGCTTATATTAAATAATGAAAATAATACAATACATTTAAAAAAGTTTATTTTTTCTGTTTATTTAAAATAGTCTATTAAATAGCAATGATTAAGTAAAATTAAAAAATACACAGCTTATGTATTAAATAAATAGGTATTTATTAAGCATACATAAAATTATAAGACAAAAAAAAATGCAGGAAAATGAAGAAAAATAGCTTTTGTTGACTTTGGCAGAGCAACAACAATAGACATAAAAGAAATTTTTTAATCGCTTTTGTTATTAAATAAAAATTTAATATTTTATTTTAATGCCTTGTTCAATTGAGCACCTGAGACAGTTGCCTCTTTGCCCCACCTATTGGATTGTGCCTGTATTCACCCCAGAATTTTTATGCCATTTGAGCTAGAATTTTTAAATAAATGTCCTTTGCTTATTTGTTAAGAGTACTACATCTTCTCCTTATATATGTTTGCTGTTTATATTGTTATTCATTACATGACTAGATCATAAACTGGTGTTACCGCATCATAATTTAAAAAAAATTGTAAATTAAATAAATGATTTATTCTTTTTTCTAAAATATATTTCATTATAAATAAATAAATACAATATATATATAGTGTGCTGCTGTCTTATTAATGAATTCTCACATTACTTTGAGATAAGTGATTTTTAAAGCTCTTATAGCACTACTGCATAGATAAGAATTTTTATTTTATCTCATGTGGCTTTTATTATTTTGATATTCAACCTCATTCTGACAATCATACAGTTGTACTTGGATGCAATAGGAGCTAAGCACCAGATTCTTTAATAATAAAGAAATCACCAGAGAAACATAATAGATTTTATTTTAATAATCAATAAAACAATGTACATAAGACATAAATTCATATACTATCAACTTTATCACAAGTTTTTTTCTAATTTAGCTCTAAATTATAAATTTAAAATATAACAGGTCTGCTCAGAATCCTAGACCCCTGATTGCTCATTTGCCTGGGATGAACTAAATAAATGCTGCTTCCTTTTGCCCCAAGTAGCTACTTTATCAATCTAATGATTTTTATCTGCTTGTTTACTAAACTGTCCATTTATAGGATTTCATTCACTTGAGTAATCTGGATCCAGCAAGAATGTTTCTTGTACTAATTATTAATTTTCTTATCAATTAATAAAGCTGTTCATGAAAATGTTACTTTTTATTTTAACCTGAGAAATGATGTTTTCCAATTTATCATTTTCATTACTTATTTTTTTAATATTTTAACAGATTATTATTAAATATAAGACCTAACTACCTAGTATAAGTTATAAACTTATGCTGATCTATACTCCAAGTTTGTGTGCACTTTCATTTTTTATTTTAAACAGAGCACACATACATACTCATTTATCCATGTAAGTTTTATTTAAATGCACATCATTACTCTCTCTGGTTAAAATTGCAGTTTTCTGGAATGAGGGTTCTACTTGTAATCTATCAAATACACTGGAGATTATCTCATATAGTGATTTTTTACTTATTGGCATATTTGTGTATTATTTTGATGTTTTTCATCTAACAATTTTTCTACATCCACTGCAGATAATGTAGTTTTCAGATTGCATAATGAATTTTTTTTTTCAGATCTAATATCTCCATAGGTGATTTTCTTATCATTGTAGATGAAATATTGTAGTGATACAGCATGACCATAAGTGTAGATTATATTATGTTATCATTATTCCACTTAATTAGTATATATTTTAGTTGTTGTGCAATTTTTTCAGCAATCCCATTTAATTTGTTGTGACTTGGTAGAGCTGTTGTGACTTGGTAGGGCTTGAATATACTTGAATTGTCACTAACTAAAATTTTAGATAATCCATGGCATACAAAATATTTTTTATAAAAAATGATTACATTTGCATAATCAATATGCATGTGGCTTCTGAGGTAATTTCTTTTAATAATGCATTTTACAGTTGACTAACACTGCTTTTTAAAAAAAACCTTAAATTTTGTACCAATGTCAGGAAAAAATATCTCTGTATTCTAATCTTTAGCCCTCACTATGCTAGCATGATTGTAAAGCAGCAATACTTTATAGCATCCTTGAGACAATATTTATCAGCAACTATAATGAAACTCTAGTTTGCTGATAACTTAATTCATAAATTCCACAATGCAAATGCAAAATTTTCCATGCAATAGTGCTACTCACTCAAAGCCTGAATAATCAAACATAAAGAATGGTGATTATGTAATTTTTAGTGGTTAAATTCCACAATAGTTATTTTTTGTGTACCTCATAAGAATCTAATAGCCAGGATTGGCTTTTTATCAGGCTACTATGATTTGTTTATTTACCAGCCTCAATTTTCACTTGGTTATATAATTACTGTTAATTTTTATCTGTTGTATCTTGGTACACATTGTTCCTTTATCTGCATATTTTTATACCTAAGGCTTTAGGAAATTTTTAATCAACTAATGGTTTTGAATTATCCTTTACTGTAAAAAGATTTAATTTCTTATGGCACTGATTAACTTTAACTAGCATTTTAACTCTACCTATTCATAGGTTTACTATTTGCTTTCCTTATCTTAAATATCAGTTCTAATTAACTTGGGGCAGCTTTTAATATCCTTGCATGATAGTGTTCAGCTTATCTGTGGCATAAGAGATAGTCCAGCTCCACTGTCTATCTTCATTTCAATGCATTTATTTCAGATTTTTATTGCTACCATTATCTATTAGAAGCTATTGCTATCTGCTTTATTTCAATACTGCATTTCTTGATACACATTTTACTCTCCTGGAACTTTTCAATATTTTGTCTTTTTATTATTAGTGCATAAAACTGTTAATAGGTGGCCTGCTTTTCCATAACTTTTGCACATTACACCTTTTCAATTATAGTCAGTCACTTTCTGCAGTGATTCTCCCTTGATGATATCCAATTATGGATGTTCAAAAGATTATTGCTTTATTTAATATATAGATTCATAAATATAGCTTTACTTCTCACTATATGTAAAATATATAATTGTTAATTAGAGAAGATATTAATTAGTATTAAAGTTTATCAGCTTAACGTTTTCGAGGATCCATGCCTCATATTCATAGCCTTCATAAAATGTATAATAAAATATGCAAATACAAATATTCAAATAAGCTAGTATTACGTAGCCCATTTCTTCGAGATCTCGAAGCAAGTATCCTTTCTATTAATGGCATGGATGTTTCCATTGATGTAAAATGCCTCCTTTATTTTTCTTTTGTGATCATTTGATTCTGAGCACAATATTATGGGATTGGCGGGTGTGAAGTTGTGTCCAGATTGTTTAGCATGCTCCAAGAATACAGAGGACGTGTTGCTGTTTTTCTGAGCTCTATTAAATGTGTAAATATGTTGACCCAGTCTAGTATTGATTGTAGCTTTCGTCCAGCATATTTCAGAACTAGTTTAAGGGCAAAACCTCTTTTGATGGTCTCGGTATATAAAAGATTATGTATTCCCAAGAGCTTCTGCCACAAAATAAGACCAACGTTATATAAAAACTGTTTCAGCAAAACTTTCTTGATATAATTGTCACATACATCATTTCTCTCAATATTGGATCAAAATCTCAGCATTACTTCTTTTTTGACATTCATTTATTGTCAAAATGTAGATGAGCTGCATATTTGGAAGATTCAAAGTTAAAGCAACTCATCTAGATTAATTCCACATAAAGCATAATATCAGGACCATTAGGTATTTGCAATTTCTGGGCCTCTGAAAAAAAAGTTAGATAGCCACTTTCATAATGTAATGTGTTTGAATTCCCCCTCAACTATGTTCAATCCACATTCCTGGTAATTATACAGTTGTGGCTACATGCATTAAGACTTAAACATATATATATTAAAAATAAAGATATCACAAAAACAATGTAAGTTTAATATTTTTTTTTATTTTAATATCTAGCAAAATAAATATATACATAAGAGATAGAGAGTATTAGTATTAACTTTATTTATTAATTCAATTCTAAGGTGCATTTAAATTATAATATAGATCAGGTAAACTTGTTCAGAGTTACAGACCTCCATTTGCATTTTCAGTAAAAATTAACAAAATTTGCAACTAGCTTCCTCTTCTTCTAAGTGCTGCTTGTTTTTGCGCTAAGTGACTTTGCTTCACTGTTACCAATAGTTTTTTTTCCATGTTTATTTTCTGAACTGTACGATTGTAGAATCTTCTTCTCTAGAGTAATCTGAATTTCTGAAAAACGTTTTTCGTATTAATAAATTAGTTTTCTCTTTATCGATTATCAGTTTATTAAAATATACAATTTTAAATTGTAGTTAAATATGTTCATGTGGTTTTCTTATATATTTATTTGAGCACACCTACACAATTTCTTGCGTTTTCATGTAAGTATTATTTAAGAATACAACAAGTATGATCTAGCATTGTATAGTACTATAGTATATGCTTTTTGAATTGAGTAAAGTAGCTATACCATGTGTCTCTTATATAAATAGACAATATTAGCAATAGGCATAATCATTGAATCAGTTCTTTCATTTTCTACAAAATAGTATTAAAAAGCTGAAAAAATATTAATATATTTTTAAAAAAAAATCAATACAATATTAGGAAAAAAGTATTCATTTAATACATTTCATTTATTAATCAATTGATAACTGTTTTTGACTAAAAAAAAAAAAATAACGTCTAAATTTTTTTAACTTTGAAATTTGACATTGTACGCATGACTGATGACGTCTGCTTATTTAAAGATTGAACTTTAACAATTTTCCTTTAGATTTTTAAAACCATAAAGTGAAATGTATCAAATATTGATGAATTTTTGACAGTGGTATGCCTTTAATTGATAGCCTTGAGTAACAAATCGTCTGGGCACCTGCTCTGATCCAATGTGTTTTAAAAGGATGCACTATAGAATTGTAACCAATATGCTCAAAAAATAAAAGATACTGCTGGCATATAGCAGGTTTCTTTGTGCTGAGAAAATTAAACGAAGAACATCAACGTTTTGTTTTAAAAAATAAAATAATGCATTCTGGGAAAGAAAAAGATAAACTAACGAAAAGTGGAAAAAAATCAATCCTCTTACGTTACCTCTTATTTTTAATTATTCATTTTGCTCATGTTTCTCATTTAAACAATGGATTTTAATGGTTTAATATAAAAAACATCATTTGATAAGAAACTAAAAAAAAAAAAAAACGTTAGCTGTTTAATTAAAATTTAATTTTTTCCCTCTTCTTTTTAGATGTTTAAAAGCAAGTTTAATTATGATTTAAATTACTCTATCCGTACATAAATTTTTAATGAATTCAAAAAATGCTTATATCTACCATCTGACTCTCTCTTTAATGTATAACAAACACATCTAACTGCATATATATCTATCTCTTTTTCTTCCAGGTATAAAATTACTTTATTTGGTTTTGATGGAAATCAATATTCATCAGTTTTATTATTTAAACAAAAAGTTTTTAATTGTTTTTTTTTTTAAAAAAATAAAAATAAAAGTGAATATGAAGACTTGAGGGGTTTAAACGATTATAAATTTATATCAAGCAGGCAAACAGATTTTCTATGATCAACAATTTACTACAAATATATATAAATTAGAAAAGTGGTCCTTATTTTCTAACATTTTCTATTATAATATTAAAATTGAGTTGCTGAATTCTCAGTTTTCATAAAAATTTAATAAGTATTCAACAACAACAGCAAAAACTTAATTATATAAAACAAGGATAATCTAGTTGATAATATATTCTTAAAAATTATTACTTATAAGAGTATACTACTCTAATTAGCTTGCAATAATTATGCATAATTATTTGCCTTTGCGCCTACATTATCAGTATTTAAAACAGGCAAAACGCACTACACAGCAAGCTAGAGTAATCAATGGATGCCAGAAGGCTTGTGCATAAAATCCCCATCTAGTGCCTACTCATCCAATATTTCCAGACTAGTTTCTGGCTTGTGGCACAAGCTTTCTGACATCCATTGATTACTCTGGCTTGATGTGTGTGGCAATACGTATAGTGAGTTTTGCCTGTTTTAATAACAGTTATAAGCAAGCATAGAAAATGGTGATCATGTGATGTTTATTATCAGTATTTGTTAGATCTATGGCAAATACTGTTTCCCTCGAACAATGAAAACCTAAAAACACATGCATGTATGAATCACTCAACAAATTTTTCAAGTCTGAAATATTGCAAAACTTTATTTAAAAAAAAAAGATTCCACTTTTTAAAAGGCTTAAAATATTTCACCACATTTTCATTTAACACTAAAACGTTTCAATTTTGCAATAATTTTTAAAATTCTTTTGCAAAAAAAAAAAAAGGTAAAGATCTGCAAAAATCATTATGGGGTATTGAACTCAGATTCATCAGAACAACTTATTGAATTGTTTTAAACATCTGATAATACTTTCAAATATTTATAATGTCATGGGAAATTTTATTTACTTTTAAATCATGACATCAGTTGTGATAACTGCTTGCATCTTTTCAATATATGTGTAAAAAGTTGTTCAATCTTAATAAAAGAGCTATCATTCACAAATATGTTTAGTTATTTTTTTAAAATCATGAAACACATTTAATTTTTTGTTTTTTAATGACTTTTCACATTTCTTTGATCATGCGATTGCCATGAATATGTGTATATATAAAAATATATTTGGTTAATAATAAAGAAATACATATATATATATTAAAAATACAATGACACATAAACAGTTTTCACATAAAGAAAATAAAAAAATGTTATTCTAATATTTATCATTTGAAGAGGATGTTTATTATTCAAATTATAGTTTAAGAATTTAATTAACAAATATTTTTAAAATTTTCGCTTGTAGCGAAAAGCATTTATATTAATATACAAAATTATTACAGTATATTATGGCATTTTATTTTTTATTATATCCTTGATCAATTATATGAATGTGCAGACTTAGCAAAATCAATTAGAAAAGTTTATATATAATATATGGTTTTAAACTCTATATAACTCAGTGGGAGGTAGTTATTTTCACTTTGCAATTACACATATTTAGAAGTTATAATAATTTATTTATTATTATGATATATAAACTAGTGGAATGTATGTCATCATCATCATCACCAACCATTATCAATCCACTGCAGGATGAAGATCTCTCAAGTTCATCCATCTTTTCCTATCTTTAGCTTCTCTTCTCCACATCACCCCTGCACACTTTCTTATTTTTTCCATCCATCTCACATGTGGTCTCTTTCTGGGTCTTTTACAATCTCTTGGAATCCAGTTTAAAATTTCAATTGTCCATCTATCATCATCTCTTCTAACAATATGTCCAGCCCAGCTCCACTTCAGTCTTTTAATTTTTTCAATGAGGTCAGTAACATCTGTTTGATCTCTTACCCATACATTGCATTTTCGATCCCTTCTTGTTACTCCCAACATGCATCTCTTCATACTTCTTTGAGTGGTCTGAAGTTTCTGTATTGCTCTTCTATTAAGCATCCAAGTTTCGGATCCATAAGTAAGAACTGGCAAAACACATTTATTTAAAACCTTCCTTTTCAAACACATAGGCATATTTCCTTTTAGTATCAAGTTATTTCTACCAAAAGCACTCCAACCAAGTTTAATTCTATGATATGTAAAAATTATTAATTATTTTTTGAGAAAAATTCAAAGAAGAAATGGATATGGAAACATTCAAATAAAAGTATAATAGAATTGGATTATATTTTGACAAACATATAAATTTTGAAATTATAATGTATACATTATATCCAAATAAAAAATGGCCATCATTTACTGAGATGAAACATATCCATTAGTGCAAAAATGGAGAAACAGAAGCTATTGATTATCAAAAGTTGGCTACTTAAACTTCAGAAATATTTCGTTGAATTTAAATTAGAAGTAGAAAATCAAATTAAAATATTAGCAGTCTGAAAATGCCTCAGATTTGATAAGAGATAAAACTTAATACAAATATATTGACAAATTTTTGAAGAATAAGAATATAGCAATAGTGATTAGATTATACAGTGACATTAAAAAGATACTTTCAACTTTGAAAGACAGAATAATTTTTTTACTGAGATTAGACTATTGCAAGTAGCAATATATTCTGGAGAAAATATAAAAATAATTTTAAATGATACATGTGGAATATTCTAGAATAAAATAAAAAGAATTAATAATGATAGAAAAAAAAACATTTCAAAATATAAAATGATATTTTGATATTCTAAGAAAAGTTAAAAATAAAACAAAGATAGATATGACTTCATGAAATCTGTGGAAGTTTTTTCTAAAAAAAAAAACAATACAGCAATAAAAAATTAAATAAAGTATTCCTGTAATTAAATTTGAAATATGGCATTTTTAATCAAAAAATGAACATAAAATAAAGTTATAAAGTTTCAGAAATAATGAAATCTTTATAGAATTTAAAAAAAAAAAATCCTCATGAAAATATGACAAACTTTAAATATGACAAAATTTAATTTAGTTCTAAAATTGAAAAGCTACAACATATTATAATAAAAGAGTGGTAAGAACTGCAATTAAAATAGCTAAATGTTACTGCTTAGTAAAATCCACCTTCTGGCAGAAAACTTAACTTATCAGATGACTGAGGAAAAAAATCAGTCATTCTAATAATTAAGAAAGATTCCCAATAGTATGAACAATTACATAGGGATATTGAGATTGAGGATTAAGATCATCTTTAAAATGCAAAAAATAAAAATCAATAGTCTGCAAGATCTTGTAATTGGTCTTTATGAAATAAACAAAAAGGTAAAAATGATCAAAGAGTAGAATCTGAGAGTTTCTAATAAACTTTGTAAATGACAATAGGTGTTAATCATATTCTCTCCAGCATATATTTATTTTAGATAAAACTTATTAAATAGACATCCAAAAGGGGGAATTATTTATGGCAGTAGTTTTATAATAGTGTTGTTAGACTTCATTGAATTTAAGTTCTGCCAATTAGTCTATCTAATGTATATAATTATTTTAGATTTTTATTATCCAATGAAAATCCTCTTCTTTCATCATTTCCACCATCATCTTGGAGTTCTTTTTTCCCATTCATGGATGAACTCTATCTTTTATTGCCCATGTATTGTTTTAATTAGGAGTGAAGTGGCATTTGAACTGTGTTAAATTTCAGCTTTTGCATTTTATTTTTAGAATTTAGAAAAAAAAAAATCAGTTTTTATTCTGTAAATAGATGAGATTTTAAATATTCTGAGTATTTTTAGTCATAGAATTTATTAATGAAATAAAAAAAAATCATATAATACATACTTTTATGAAAAGTATTATGTTTGAAAAATATTAAAAACACATGTGCTCACAAATATTTCTACAAGTAAAATAAATAATAATTATAGTACATACCTATAAGCATTAAATTTATAGTATTTTTTCTTTCTTACTTATTTCACAATTTTCTAATCATATTTCTCTATAGCATTCATTCACGACTTGCTTTTATGTAAGAATAGCTAGTTACTCATTTCTCTCCAATAAATGAAAGATTGGTTGACTTTTTCTGGAGTGGTTACCTAAAATAAATCACAGGATTATTAGAAATCATCAGCTATTGAAACAAATCTTTAAGTTTAACTCATATTTAAACCCAGATAACGAATATATCAGGCAGATATGCTATACATTTGATGGACATTTTATAACATAAATTAAAATCATTTTGACGGATATTTGCTTCTAATTTTGTGTCATTTAGCAAACATTTTGCTACCTCTTTCACACTATATTAATTCAATACTTTAAGTATATCAGATACATTGTTCTCTATTTATTTTCAAAATTAAGATATATATACACATATCAATTCACAAAAACATTAAATTTTAAATAAACGAAACTAAACATTACAATAATCTAGTTAACAGGTTTCTTTTTACTTTGTTGTTCGATTCTTTTTAATATAAAGCAATCAAGATTAAGCGTCACTGTTTTTATAGAAATCCTACTTTTGTGTAGATGGTGTCTAAAAATATCTAAATAAACTTTTAAAAAAATTCTACATATCAGTGTGTGTGTTAAAAAAGATTATTCAAAAACTCAAAATTAGCATAATAAAGTTATTTATGCCTCAAGATTTCTTGAAAATATTAATAATTTTGTTTAAAATAAATATAGTATTGTAAATATTACCAAAGCATTTTGCTCTGAAAATGATAAACCGTGAATTTTTATTCCAATCTAAGAACTGCTCTAACTGATAATTTCTTCATTCCGCTATGAATCTGTTGTAACTTTATGCGATATGAAGATAGAAAGACAAAACCAAAACACGACAAATTAATGTTTGTCCAGCACTGATTAATCCGCAACATTTCAACAAAGATTTCATGCATGTAAATTCTTTTCCTATGCATGATTCAGCTGGCAGGCAAATCACAAGTCTAAAACCAAAGCATTAAAAGGTCTTTTTATAAAAAGTCAAGTAGACATTAATAATACAACATGACGTGTCGGCAGCTTGTTGGTCACCACTGCCCGCAGCTTAAAATCCAATTAAATATGTGTCCTCTTCAAGAAATGTCTAAAAATAAGTGACAATTTGATTCATCCTTATTATTATTTTATTCAAATTTAAGATTTTTTTCTATTATGATTTTTTATTGTTATTATTTACTCTTCTTTCTTTTTTTAATTATTAATCATATATATGTATAATAAATTATATCTACTACTCATCTTTCGAAACTATCCGTTAGATATTGTTTTTATATGCAATTAAACATTAAATAACAAATATGTATTGGATATATCTATACAGTGCAAAGAAAAAATAATTAGTGTATGAATACAAAACTTACACAATGATGTATCTATGTAAAAAATTCATAAAAATACAAAGATATATAATGTGTGTGTGTGTCTTTCTATATCTGTGTTCATGTGTATCAACATACCATACAAGTTTAAGCGTATATGTTGATGATTTACGTGCAAAATAGCACCAAATGAGTGTTTATGTATTAATGAACAATGGACAGTGTTTATTATAGTCTTCAATATGTACGTTAAATTCTCTATCTAAAGGAAAATAGAGTAACTTGGCAATAGAAAACTAGGACCAATAGTAATACTTGATCGCTATAGATGATAATTTTCCACAACCTCTCACTCTCTAGAATAACAATTTTAGATTTACATATATAATGTAACCTTCACAGGAGAAAGTCACTGGTGTACAACACAGGCGACCACCGAGCAGATGCACCAAAGAACTGTACACCCTGGGACTCCAAAATGGCAAAGGCATGTCAAAACTATAGTAAAACATACAGGCTGGTACCATAATAACTATAAATTTTTATATCTCAGAGAATGAGTCCTCTTATAGACAAAATATGTTATAATACAAACACAAATAATAAAATCTCAGATTCTTATTATATTTAAATCTTATGTTTATATTTTGTTTCAGGTTCTTATTGAAATCTCAGATTCTTATCTTCCTAAAATTGTAAATTTATTTTATCCACATCTCAAGGTTTTATTCATACTTGATACAAGAAATAACTATTTTGTTAAACATTTAAACACCACTAAATAAAATAATCACTTAGGCTCTTAGTCTTTTTGCAACCATAAAAAGAAACATTAGACGTTCTTGCAATCAGGAATGGATTAATTGCTGTAAATATTAGAATTGATTACATGATATTCATTTCTGAGTGCTGACTGTTGAGCTTTCACATACTGATTATGAACTTATCCACAGTTAGATGTTTCATTAGCCTGTTTTGAAATATCACCAAGGCTCACTAATTGTACACTTATGAAGCTTTTTCTTTTTTTTTTTATCTTTATAATGCAGTGCTTCATTATCAAATAATCTAAAATAAACAAAAGTAATTTGTCTAATGGATCGTTAAAAAAAATAGTAGCCTAAACAAAAACATTAAATAATCATTTTAAAAAACATAGTCACCTTTTTCACCATTTGTCATTCAAAAACTTTATATCCATACTTCTTTGTTTTATATTCTTTTTATTATAGTATCTGGCATTCAGAAATATGATGCTCTAATTTTTATTTCAATTTCCGACCTTAACAGGTTTATATACAGTAAAAAAATCTTCATCAAAATATTATCTAAGAATGTTTCAAGCATATTTTTTTAAAACAGCATCTATAACGAAAGTGTTTCTTGTGCTTGAATTAGTAACCTTATCTTAATTTTTCTAGATATTAAAATATTCACAATAATTGTTTTTTCCTGGATAATATCCAAAATATTCATGATAAGGAATCAGAATAAGAACAAAAATTGGCTTTCTTGGATGTTCTTGTGACAGGACTCCCTAAGGGCAAAGTAAAAACAACAGTGTATAGGAAACCAGCACACACTGGTAAATACTTGGCATATACACCCAATCACACAAGAAGCACTAAACAGGTAATTGTACTATCATTATGGAACAGAGCAAAGGAGGTTTGTTCAGAAACCAGTGATTTGGAAAAAGAAAAGATTTACATAGAACAAATGCTTATGAAGAATGGTTATCCATCAGCAGTCATCAGGAAAACCTTCAATAGACAACACAAAGAGACACCAAAAAAGAAAACAAGTATTGGTATGGTAGTGTATCCATATATACCAGGAATGGCAGACAAACAAAAGAAAATCTGCAGTCACTATAACATTAGAACTGCTTTCCAAAGCCATATCACACTTTGAGGAATGCTTACTTCTACTAAGCCTATACTCAAAATGATGAAGAACAAAAACTGCATCTATGAAATACCATGTGAGTGTGGAAGGAAATACATTGGTGAAAAGTGTTGCCCTGTTGAACAGCAATTGAAAAAGCACAAACTAATGGTTAAAAGAAAAAAACAGATGTGTCTACCATAGCAGATCATGTATGTACTAATGACCATATGCTTAAGTGGGAAAATACAAAGATATTGGATAAAGAGGAAAAAATGCATAGAAGAAATTACAAGAAAGCTGCTCATATGATAATGGTAAATAATTCTATAAGTCAACCCAGTATGGCAATACACGATGTATGGAAGCCTCTAATTAATCTTGCACTTAGAAAAATAAAAAAATAAAAAATAAAAACTAATTAGCCTCATTAAAAAAAATTTAAAGGACTCAGGAGGATTTGAACCAACTATCACATATAAATATATCAAATTTCTACTATATGTTGCCTTTGACAGAATAGCTCAGTTGGTAGAGCATTTGCCTTAAATTCAATATTCAAGCATCTAAAGGTGCGAGTTCAGCTTCTAAGCGAATATTGTCACTGTGCATGTATGCCAGCAACACCTGAAGAAGAATGGAGAATAATACTACTCGAACATTGTGTAATTACTAACCTGTATTGTCTATTTGTGTCTTATTACTAACAAGTTGTTTATATTTGGAATGTTTAAATAAAGTTTAAAATTTTCTATACATTCAACATTCACTCATAAATGATAGAAATAGTCCAACATTTCACATCTTGTAATATACCATCATTACAAACATTTCACATCTTATAATATACCATCATTACAAGCCTTCAGACAACTACTAAGTACTCAGTATGGACCTGATGCTATGTTGAAATTTAGACATTATGAAAAATTATGTCTAAAACTGGCTAAAGTAGAAAATCATTTAACTTTCTTATGTAAATGAAAATCAGAAGGGAACATCCCTAAGGGTTTGCAGTTAAAACTTCCTATTTCTTCCAAGGGAGCTGAGAAAATTATTCAGAGCAAATTAGGCCTTATCGAGAAAAATTATAAAGGTTTAATGGAATTATTTTTACAAAATAAAGTTACAGATAAAGATTTCTCAAGAATTTGTCAAGCAGTGAACAGATCATATTGTAAGTTACATGGGAGGATAAAAGAACTTCAGAAGAAGAAGCTTGTAAATCTACATGGGCAAGTCAAAAGTCATACTCCAACTAGTCTATCCTCATCATCAGTGAAAAATCCTAGTTATAAACACCTTACTGATTGTGAATTATCAGTTCTTAAAAAAGCTTTGAATTTCACCATTATCCCATCTGTTGTCCTACTATTGGATATAATGGCAGCCACTTACAAGGTGACCCAAAACTTGACTCTAGAAGAAGCAGCTGGAGAATAAAAAAGATACTTGAAAGACATCAAATGCACAAGCAGAAGTCAAACATTTCATGTGATGAGAGGAGAGCTATTAAATCTCTCAAACAGGATACATCTGATGGTGTAATGGCAAAATTTCAAACCTTTTTCAAGAACTGATAATTCGCAATCATTAAGGTGTTTAGAACTAAGATTTTTCACTGATGATGAGGATAGACTACTTGCAGTATGACTTTTGACTTGCCCATGTAGACAAAGGTAACACTATAGTTGTAATAGATAAAACTGATTATGATAACAAAATAGCAGGCCAATACAAAAAAGTAGCAAAAAATCCTCCAGAAGCATCACAGGTATTTCAGTGATTCAGAAAAAAGAAAATTAACTTCATATTTCAGCAAGATTCCTCACTTGTATGGACTGCCTAAAATTCATAAAGACAATGTTCCCTTAAGGCCTATTGTTAGTTCTAGAAATTCACCATGTCAAAAATTTGTCAAAATTTCTTCTCGAAGTTCTTAGTCCATTGGCGTATAGGACATAGTCTTTCATCAAGGATTCTAAGCACTTTGTAGAATTAGTCAGAAACATAAAAATGAAAGGAACTGACATATTGGTAAGCTTTGATGTGGAAAGTCTGTTTAGAAATGTACCATGTAATGAGGCACTGTCTATTGTAAGGAAAAGGTTGTGTGACAATAATAGTCTACAAACTAGAACAGCTCTACCTATTGATAGTATAATGGAATTATTAACATTCTGCGTAACAACATACTTTCAATATAACTCAGAATTCTTCCAACAAAATCAAGTTATGGCCATGGGATTATCATTGTCACCCTTGCTCAGCAACATTTACATGAAAGAACTTGAAACCATAGCCATAAATACTACTCGATGTTCACCTAAAGTGTGGCTTTGATATGATGATGATACATTTGTGGTATGGTCATATGGTGAGACAAAATTACAGTCATTCTGGATGCACATTAACAACATATTTCCAACAATTAAATTCACAATGGAATCAGAACAAAAACAACAATTGGCATTCTTGGAAGTTCTTGTGACAAGTCTCCCTCAGGGCAAAGTAAAAACAACAGTGTATAGAAAGCCAACACACACTGGCAAGTACTTGGCATATACATCCAATCATACAAGAAGTACCAAACAATGAATTGTACTATCACTATAGAGCAGAGCAAAAAAAGGTTTGTTCAGAAACCAATGATTGGAAAAAAGATTCACATAGAACAAATGCTTATGAAGAATGGTTATCCATCAGCAGTCATCAGGAAAACCTTCAATAGACAACACAAAGAGATACCAAAAGAGAAAATAATTATTGATATGGTAGTGTATCCATATATACCAGGAATGGTGGACAAGCTAAAGAAAATCTGCAGTCATTATAACATTAGAACTGCTTTCCAAAGCCATATCACACTTTGAGGAATGCTTACTTCTACTAAGCCTAAACTAGAAATGATGAAGAACAAAAACTGCATCTATGAAATACCATGTGAATGTGAAAGGAAATACATTGTGAGACCTGTTGCCCTGTTGAACAGCAATTGAAAAAGCACAAACTAATGGTTAAAAGAGAAAAAACAAATGTGTCTACCATAGCAGATCATGTATGTACTAAAGAGGAAAAAATGCAAGAAGAAAATTTAAGGAAGCTGCTCATATGACAATGGTTAATATTCCTATAAGTCAATCCAGTGTGTCAATACACAATGCATGGAAGCCTCTAATTAATCTTGCTCTTAGAAAAAAATAAAAATAAATAAAAACTAATTGGCCTCATTAAAAAAAATTTGAAGAATTCAGGAGGATTTGAACCAATCCTCATATATAAATATATCAAATTTCTATTATATGTTGCCTTTGATAGGATAGCTCAGTTGGTAGACTATTTGCCTTAAATGCGATATTCAAGAATCTAAAGTTGCGAGTTTAACTTCTAAGCAAATATTGTCACTGTGCATATAAGCCAACAACACGTGAAGAAGAATAGAAAATAATAATACTCGAAACATTGTGTAATTACTAACCTGTATTGTCTATTTGTGTGTGATTACTAACAAGTTGTTTGTATTTGGAAAGTTTAAATAAAGTTTAAATTTTCTATACATTCAACATTCACTCACAAATGATGGAAATAGTCCAACATATCACATCTTATAATATACCATCATTACAAACCTTCAGACAAATATTAAATAACTTGAATTTTGTTTTCTTTATAATAATAATAATGAATAATCAAGGTTAATATTTTTGTCATATTATTATTACATGCATCCATGGATATACTTAAGTATTCAATATTATTTAAATTATTATTTCTAAGTTTAGATTCATAATAAGCTATTAATAAATGCTATAACTTAATAAATGCTATAACTGCAGTTCATCCACAGTAAAATATTGTACAATTTTTGAGTCCTAAAAAATCTAAATAAATTATCAATATATTCCATTGCTGCTTCATCCACTCACTACAAATTTTTCTTTTTCTGCAGAATCTATTTTGTAATTGAAGGAATCTAGTTTTTTGATAAGAATGCCCATGAGAGGAAAACTTTGTGTTTCTGACTATTTACATGAATTTTTCATTCAATCTCCATCACGTGATATAATAATATAAATGTTATATAACACATTTCATTTTCATTGGGTCTTTTTTTTAAATAAAACTTTTCTTTTATACATTGTTCTTTGCACATACACTTTTTTTTGTCATATTATTTATATTGTAGGCTATTAATACCAATTTTAAATATAGTATTAAATGTTTTTAATTAATTAAAAAACCTTTATTATTATTTTCACCTACTCTATACAGAGTGAATTAATGATATTGCAATCTATATAATTCTATGTAGTCATGCACTGCACATGAGCACACAGTTGATACTATATGCATTAATGCATAGTAGCAATTGAACATGATCGAATCCAATCACTGATTTTTTTGTTCAATTTGAAGTTTTTGATATTGTAATGGTATAAAAAAGAATATCATGGAGAGATGGTAAATCATTATCATCCATAGAATAAATAGTGAATGGCAATTAACATTGAATATAAAATATAGGGAGCATATAAACATCAGCCTTGGAATAAAATAAATAATAATAATTATACACTGAATTATCAGCATTCCACAAAAATAATTAACTCTTCAGTTATCAACAATCATTCCTTGTGACTAGATTTAAAAGAGGTAAACTATAAAACAAGTTACTTAGCTAGTCAATGCCAAACTTAGGGCATGATATACAACAATCATCTAAATGCACATACTTAAATGTTAAAGTATCTATCATAAAAATAATGCTGGGATTCTGAAACATGCTGATCATCATCAATGCTTTGGCCAAGGGTACCATGAGTATATAGACTAACTATAAACTAAATGTTCTCTACAAAAGTATAAAATGCAGTGAGTGGATTTCAAAGGTGATCTTGACTTTAGCACCATTTATCTGGATGTCCAAACACAAACTCTCCAGATATAAATAAATTAACTATTATTTCTCTAGGACTAGCTCAAAATTATAAAAACTCTTACAATGTGTTGTATCTACAATACAATTACTTAAAAAATATATTAAAAAAAACAATCAACTTCACAAGATGTTACTACTTATTTCTACTTCTTTTCTCCATCTATATTCTACAATGATAATTTCTATTTCAAATTTTAGCATTGCAATATTAGTCACTAGCAGTTATATATTACTTATAAGTTTTCTAAATTTATTGAATCCGTTAATAATTTGTATTTTATTTTTCTCACTTTTTTAGGTGGCTTGTATTATAGAACTGTCAAATGGGTTTTTTACAAAATTGAAATATCAATTATTTATAAAATTATTTCCAATAACATTTCTTCTAATATCTTTTCAGATAATAAAATCATCATTTTAACATAATCCTAGATATAAATATTCTTGATCTTATCTATATAAAATATTAATGTGGAAACAATTCATTTCATCTCCAAATCTTCTATTTTTTTTAAACATATTCTACATATTTAAGGTTCTTCTGGCTATCTTTTCTTGCAGCTTCAGAATTTTATTTTGTAGCATCACCAAATGATTTATTTTTATAATACTCTATTGGCTTTAAATGAATTTACCTAAAAATATTAAGAACTATACACAGATTATTCTCAGCAGTATGCTGTATGTCTTCATAATTTATAAACATAATTATGAGTATTATAAAGATCCATTTTCCCCTCTGCATATTCATAAAACTGTCATTATAAAATATGATAATAATCATTGGTTTATTTCTTGCAGTTATGAGTAATATTTATGTCTGACATGATTAAGTTTGGCATCATCATCTTACATCATTATATAAGTAATATGACTTTAAGAAAAAGTAGATAAAACAAATAGGAAAAATAATAATAAATAAAAGGATATGGATCTTTCTTATCAACAATTATTAAAAATCTGAAGACAAAATTCAGTATAGATTTCAAAATGACATAATCCAAAGATAGAAAATATTGGCATATCAGATTTTCTTTTTAGTTTGTATCAACTATTTAATATTCTTTAAACAAAAAGAATGCTAGCAATTAAGCAGAGCATGAAAGGCTGAAAGACCACTTAATGATTTTGAAGTTGAAATTTTATTTTACTCCTTGTCAAACTTGTATATGATTATTTACATATTTGCTAGCAAAATTGGTTGATATATATATATATATATATTCTAACCTTCACCTATGTGTAGCTCCACTACACATCATGCCAACCATGTTGGGGGCCATAATCTAACCTGCAGTTGGTTGAATCTGATGCCCTTACTAACACATCTCTTGCCCCTAAAGTTGGCGTGCCACAATCTAACCTAATCTATGTGTATCCTCACTTCCAGATGATATATGATATGAAATAAAATGGGTTTTATCTCAGTTAATAATTAATAACTAAAATATTCAGCATTAAAATTAAAAATATTTCACTAGCTCAAATTTAAAATACAAATAAGGTTCAGTTTATAAAAATAAATTAAATAAATATTTAATATTTTCATGAGACTTGAAGTGAAAATACAGGTGACAAGATAGATTACATTGAGCCAATATCCCACAGGATACTACCTCAATGGCATAAGAACACTACCCCCCCCCCTTTATTACTATTTCAAATAACAAACTCATAGTATTCTTATGACTTTAATAGCTTCTACTCACTAAGATTAAACTAATAATTAAATCTTAATCTTCTATTTGTAATAATCTAGCTCAAATAAAATAATCTCAGGTTCATAAAGTTTATTCTAAGTTAATAAAAGTAAAATATGAGAAGGGATTTTATGTCATAATCTACTACACTGAAACTAATAATAATAAATAACAGTAATAATATTCTTCATTGTTTAACTAATTCTGTATATATTTTCTTTTTACTATAATTCTATTACCATAATAAAATAATGAAATAATATAATATGATCTTATATCTTCATGTAATGATATAATAAATACGTGGTAGTATTTTAATAATCTGACAAACAAAATATGTGTGGCAACTGATAGCATATAATTTAATATAATATTGTGATAACTGATTTATGACCAATAAAATAATGTAAGATTATGATTATTTAATTATAATGAATACCAATAAAATATTTAAAATTCTTAAAATAATTCTCTATTTATCTTTTGTGCAAAATTATATATTTATTTCAATTATTATGCATATATCGTGTTTTCATGCAGCGATGTGGAGAAACAAATAACTCAGACACAAAATTTTTGAAATAACAAAATTTAACAAAGTTTATTACTAACAACAAATAAATAAACAATTTATTTACACTATTTACAGGGGATATCCTTGACTTTTTTACTTTACAGTTTGATCTACTGGGTTATAAAAAAAAATAATTTATATTTCAATTATATCTTTATTTAGATTTGGAACAAAATTTTAAAAAAATGTTACTATTTGGTTTCTCATTATGGTTAACTTATTACAAATATATTTATCTACTTTATCAGCAACAGCATTTTATCCTTAATATTATTAAACTATCGTATTTTAAAAATTCATACTTAGAAAACATTTTATAGAAAACAAAATTTTATAATGAGTATGGACTTCTCAAAATATTAAAAAAATTTCATCTTGCAAAGTCAAAGATGTTACACAAAATATTATCCAAAATTCAGTACTAGATTTTAGTATTTATCACACAATGTTTACTAATTATAATCTATTCTTCCTTAAGCCTTACTTTAGTATGATATAAGTGTAATCATCAATATATTTCTGTTAATCAATAAACAAAAAATATACTATGCATTTTGTTTACATAATTTACTTTGTACTATTGTATTTTAAAATATGCAATACTTATTTTTCTCTTAAAAAAAAATAATACTAAAGCATTTAAAATTATTATCACTTTAAAGAAAATATCTTTGTTTAGATACCCTATTTAAAAAAAATTTATATTTCATTTCCGAAATAAAATTCAAAATATATTCTATGTTTCCTTTCTTTCCTTAGGATACTTTGGATCTTCAATTTTAAGTTATAACGTCCTATTCCTTCTAAGCAAATAAACCAATCTTATACAAAACGATAGCACAACCTAAGTTCTAAATTATTTATCATTTCTCTTAAACATATCTTACTGAATGATGCAGTTACATGAAATAAAGATAGCGAAAACAGATGCATAGGATTAAGGAAGAAAGCTAGAGTATTACTCTTAACATATCTCAAAATCATGGCACAGTGCGAAGAGGTATGACATTTACCTGCCTAATATCCTCTAGTACAGGGACGATGTTAAAGCTACTTCTTCAGCTTTATTAGAACATCAAATATTTAAGGAAATATAAACACTGTCCAAATAAAATGTGTATCAGTCATAGGGCTTTGTTAACTATGCTGATATTCACATAAAGACTAAATATTATTTCCATTCCTTATAACATCCTATTTCTTAAAACATCATCTTGGTTTCCTGTTCACTAAGTATTTCCAAGCCACTATCTCAACATTATTTCTCAAGATTTTTCTACATCTTACATCGATAAATAACTATCTGCATTTACAAAACAATAAACAAAATTCATTAATAGTTAAACAATATTATAATTCCATAAGAAAAGTCTGCTTACTTCTTTATTCTATGTGTCTAATCATATACAATCTACTTAGACAAGATTTGAATATCCCATAACATGAAAATTTTAAAAGAATCACATAATTATTTGTTATGTTGGATTATATCACTAATAAAAAAAAATCACCGTATGCATATTTTCAAATCAATCCTATCTCATAATGTTTTTTTAAAATGTTGTATGAAATGTGGTACATATAAGTAAAAACTTTTACACTTCATTCTTCCAATTTATGGATGATCTAAAGAAAACAAAAAAAATATACATTATATATTATCAATAGTTATTATTATTACCAATAACCTTTATCTAATTATCATGTTCAGTAGGCTTCCTTTATCCACTTGAGCATTGCAGATATAAAAAAAATTCACACCCATACACTTTATATTAAAATATTTTTAGCTAAATTATTAGATTGTTATATTATAAAATTTTAATATTAATAAATTAATGTTTTTATGTTTTTCCTAATCTTATATAAAAATTTAGATTTAAACTAGGTTAACAAAATAAAAGGAATCAAAACTATAATTACATATTTTCTTGACGATAGTTCCTGATAAGTCCAAAATGTTTATTATTTTCTCTAGAGTTTTTAAAAATGTTCTCCTCCAAGCGCGTTAAAGTTTAAAATAAAAATAATTATTAATCCATTTAGTAAAATTTATAGAAAATAATCCTTGGTTTTAGTATTTAGGATGATAATTATTACATCATAATATTAATTAATCCCATGAAGCTTCTTAATCTTCTCTACCAATATTCTCTGCGTATCCGATGCATCAATCCATCTAATTTAATTTTAAAAATATTCGATAAACTTTTAAGTACTATTTTTATTTCCATGGATCCATCTTTTATTCAACTATGTGTTCACTTTTTTATATATGTTTCCTTCTTGATACATTTAAACTTTCGTTTGGTATTTTTATATATCACTTAAAAAAAAACTTCAAGTACTTTTAAACAAATCTTTTCTAAATACATTTTTAAAACAATTCTAAGACCGGATATTTTAATATCAAAAACACTTCTATAATATATTCTCCTGGGTTCTTTCTTTAATTCTTGAAAATATTTTTTAAAAATGTTACCTTCAGAAATGATATAACATTTTACTCCTTTGAATATCATATTATATAAAATAATTCATGAAATATAATTATCTTATTACTATTTAAAATAAATCTTGGATAAACTTATAAATAATACGTTTCAATACATTTTTTAGACTCCGTATAATGTCCGAGCTGTGGTTTTTTTATGTACCAAAACAGTTCTCCAGTGAAGTATTAATAAAGCTGTATCAATAAATATTTCAAACATTTTTACAGTATTACAATTTATATCCATTTTATTTCGTAGTATATCCATTTTTTTTTATTGCGAAGCTTAGGTTAAACTTTTAGATAAAATACGACTGGCAAGTAACTTTTAAAAAATTAGAAAATCATCTCCATGAAGTTTCTAAATTATTATATTTTAACACCCTCTTTTGCAAAAATACTTTTAAAATTATCAATTAGTTTTTTGCAGATAAAGTTATAAGAAAGTACTAAAAAATTGACTAAATAAAAAATTTTAAAATACTATCTTTTTGATAGTTATAATTTACCTTTCTCCGGTTTCAATACATTATTAATCTCCCCCGATAACTTAGTTATGACGATATTTATAGTCTGTAAGAATACCTATTCCTATTGGTTAATTCTTACTTTAGCTTGAGAACAAATTTACATATTTTTAGTTTATAGTAGAATTAAATTTCAAAATTAGAAATTATGACGTAATGAACTTAAAATATTATTTAAAATATTACTTTTAAATAAATTATTATTTTATTAAAACTATTTAAACATTTAAAATAACTTTTAAAATAATTTTAATAACTTATTCCATTTCTTAATATTCAATTTATCTATTTTTATTTAAATAAAATATTTAATTTTTTTATTAACTGTATTCATCTTTATTACATCATTTAATATAGGGTATATGAGCACAGACTTTCACACCACCCCCCTCTCTCCACTCTATCTAATAACACTGATACACCTAAACACATATATGCTGAAAAGATAAATAATCACCAATATACGTATTTCATGCTAAACCAGCATTCATCAGTTGGTCCAGACTATCATCTTTACACACATATATAGTATAAGTGCTCAAATATATATTAAGATAGACTATCCTCATAGTTTAATGGACAGGCTTCAATCCACTCCACACTCCAACTCTTCAACCATCCATCCAATTGAAAATCTGATGATGGAATGCTCAAAGGCCACCCTGAGGCCGAGATTATTGTCACACCCATGTTGACCTAAGGTCAATCTGAACCCCACATGTACAGGACATAATCCATTTAATATATATGCAAGGATGGGCAGACATCTCTATAATGTAATAACTGAAACACAGGCTTGTTATATACCTGTGGCTATATATATATGTAATATAGGATATATGAGCACAGACTTTCACATCACCCACCTCTCTCCACTCTGTGCTCATATACCCATATATTACATATATTTAGCCACAGGTATATAACAAGCCTGTGTTTCAGTTATTACATTATAGAGATGTCTGCCCATCCTTGCATATGTATTAAATGGATTATGTCCTGTACATGTGGGGTTCAGATTGACCTTAGGTCAACATGGGTGTGACAATAATCTCGGCCTCAGGGTAGCCTTTGAGCATTCCATCATCAGATTTTCAATTGGATGGACGGTTGAAGAGTTGGAGTGGATTGAAGTCTGTCCATTAAACTATGAGGATAGTCTATCTTAATATATATCTGAGCACTTATACTATATATGTGTGTAAAGATGATAGTCTGGACCAACTGATGAATGCTGGTTTAGCATGAAATACATATATTGGTGATTATTTATCTTTTCAGCATATATGTGTTTAGGTGTATCAGTGTTATTAGATAGAGTGGAGAGAGGTGGGTGGTGGGAAAGTCTGTGCTCATATACCCTATATTACATATATATAGCCACAGGTATATAACATGCCTGTGTTTCAGTTATTACATCATTTAAGCATGTTATACGATAGTTAATTTAATATTTAATACTATTTACTTTTATGATAGGCAATAATTCTATCCAATTCTATAATATAACTTTTAAAATATTTTAAACTTTGTTATTAATTTAAACAAGCGTGTGTGAAAGTATTAGTATACAAGTCACATGATTAATAACTTTGACAGACGATTTTTAATCTATTTCTCTGCCCAGATTTATAAAATTGATACACTTATTATATTATATAATATAATTATAAACATTTGGAAGAATAATTTAGAAAATATAGAATTAAATACAATTTTCCCCATCATAAAGTTTATTTTAAAAATATACTATATTAATTTTGATTATTAAATATGATTATAAATTTAAACATAGCATTTATTAACTATAAGTTTTAAACTATTAAAATCGAATTTTTAAATATAATTTTAATTATTTATAGCTGTGTTATTTAATATGGCCAGCTTTTACAACCATATGAAACAATATTTTAAACTTTACTTAACTACTTTTTAAATAATTCTATACACTACGTATTCTCTTTAGCTTCAAATTGTACTTTAAAGATATAATTGACAAACTATTATTAATGTATTAAAAGAACATATTCTAAAATTTAAAATTTTTAGTAATTGACTGTTATAAACTATTACTGATCTATAGAAAATGGCACAATATATATATATGAAAAACAAAAAATACAAGTTAAAAACTTGCATACGCTTGTATTTATGACAATAGATGGCGTTATACCAAAAAGACCTTCAAGCGTTTGTTTACATAAATGTCAGAGCAAGTATTTCACTATCTCTAACTTAATTTCCACCTTCATATCATGATTTTAAGCTATTTGCTATCGTCAGTGAAGGACAGGATTAAGAAACTAGGTCTAAAACACAAACTCTGAGCGTTTAAGAAACAGTTTCTATTCAGCTTGCGAGCGTGAATCTTTTAGACATGTAATGTCTTCAAACTCAGCATCGCATGCCAGATAGCTACATGGGTCTGATATCAGTTCAGCATCACCACATAGTAGAAGTCTCTGCAATATATATCATTGCAAGAAAGACCTCAAAGGTACATTTATGAAAAACAAAAAACACAAGTTAAATACTTGCATACGCTTGTATTTATGACAATAGATGGTGTTATACCAAAAATACCTTCAAGCGTTTGTTTACATAAACGTCAGAGCGAGTATTTCACTATCTCTAACTTAATTTCCACCTTCATATCATAATTTCAAGCTATTTGCTATCATCAGTGAAGGACAGGATTAAGAAACTAGATCTAAAACACAAACTCTGAGCGTTTAAGAAACAGTTTCTATTCAGCTTGCGAACGTGAATCTTTTAGACACGTAATGTCTTCAAACTCAGCATCGCATGCCAGATAGCTACATGGGTCTGATATCAGTTCAGCATCACCACATAGTAGAAGTCTCTGCAATATATATCATTGCAAGAAAGACCTCAAAGGTACATTTATGAAAAAACAAAAAACACAAGTTAAAAACTTGCATACGCTTGTATTTATGACAATAGATGGCGTTATACCAAAAACACCTTCAAGCGTTTGTTAACACGTTTTTCATAAATGTACCTTTGAGGTCTTTCTTGCAATGATATATATTGCAGAGACTTCTACTATGTGGTGATGCTGAACTGATATCAAACCCATGTAGCTATCTGGCATGCGATGCTGAGTTTGAAGACATTACGTGTCTAAAAGATTCACGCTTACAAGCTGAATAGAAACTGTTTCTTAAACGCTCAGAGTTTGTGTTTTAGATCTAGTTTCTTAATCCTGTCCTTCACTGACGATAGCAAATAGCTTGAAATCATGATATGAAGGTGGAAATTAAGTTAGAGATAGTGAAATAATCGTTCTGATGTTTATGTAAACAAACGCTTGAAGGTGTTTTTGGTATAACGCCATATATTGTCATATATATATATATAATATTTTTAAAGAATGTTTAGATGGAAATATTTAATGCTTGGAGTTATCCATTTATAATTATTGATTGAATACTAACTATCCTAGGTTAAAAATTAAATAATTATAAATGGATAACTTCACATACTAAATATTTCCATATATCAGGGGTGGGCAATTGTTTTGGCTCAGGGGCCACAGAGGTTGGCGGAGGGCCGCATTGGGGGCCACTTTGTGGAATGAAGGTTAGTGGAGGGCCGCACCTTTTTTTCATGACACAATAAACACACTGCTTTATTCCCTGTATTACCAAAGAAATATTTGTTTGTCCATTCTTCATTAAACACATGACATTCATCACCGATTTTACATTTTTTCAGAGGGTTCATGGTTTCACTAAAGTTGGAAATGTATATATTTGCTAATGCAAAGACAAAATTGAAATTAACCAGATCAACTGGAAAAGCACTGCACATTGTATCTACACTGCACATGTGTATTGATGTGGCCATCCTAGTGGAAAATACGAGATGAATCTTCAGTCGTGGATGGGAAGGAAATCTCAGTTCAAAGCAGATTTTTCTGATTGTCTTGGAGGGCCGCATAAAAACTCTTAGTGGGCCACATGTGGCCCTCGGGCCGCTATTTGCCCACCCCTGCCATATATATATATAATTTACTTATACCAAATATTTCCTTATATATGTAATTAAAAGGATTTGAACTCAGGATTTTCAGTCCATTCATTCTTCACTCCATCTCAAGCAACTGATACACATGACCATATACATATCAAAAAGATTGTTATCTTAATATAAACAGAGTACTGATTGTATATATGTGTAGGAAATAATGACATGAACTAACTAATGAGTATTGGTTTAGCATGAATTACATATATTGGGGATTTATTTTTTCACATATATAAGTCATATGTATCGGTTATATAAGATGGAATGAGATACGAGAGCTTGCAAATCTGAATTCATATCTCTTTTAAATATATATATGTGTGTGTGTGTGTGTGTGTGTGTGTGTAAACAGCTAAATAACGTTCAGCAGTACTCATCAAATTAGTTAAATATCATCTAGTGAAAAAAAATTTTTTTTCTGCTTGTTTATTCTCTAGTGAAAAACAGCTTGTACTAATTCACTAACTAAATGCTAGGTTAACTATGGACTATAGAAAGTACAATTCTAAATTTGTTTACAACCAGAAATTTTCTAATATATATATATTATATTTGTTAGAAAAGCTTAATCTTGCCATGGGTTATTTAAAGGCTGTTTTACCTTTAATGTATATAATAGTTATTTTAAATTGAATGTATTGCAATAATAAAAATCTCTCTGTCCATTATATTATTGTCTGCTACAACCAAGTTAATTTATAATTCCGATGGCTTTTTTTTTGGACTGATTGCAGTATTTGGGTCCAAAATACAGTATAAGATTTTAATTTACGCAATTTCTATGAGATTTAGATTTTTTTCATATGGTAACTTAAAATAAATTGCAAATGGCAGATGTGTATTTAAAATATTTTGATTTAAACATACCTTTAAACTAAAATACACAGTTCGTATACAATACTTTATATGAAGTCTATGATTAAACTTCATTTCTCAATGAAATAGATTGTATTTTAAAGTATAGTTTTAAAATGTAGGTACTGTATCTAGTACTGCTTGTGACTACCTACTATAGTTGGCAATTCATTAATTTCTTGTGATCTCTTACAAAATAAAGTATTCAATTAAAACTTCTATAAAAGAGAATTTATTTAATTTTTCCAGGGCGAGGGGCATTTTAAATATTGTCTACAACATTACATTAACCGGTAGAAGACTGTTATATATATACGTTAAAAAACGATATCGTTTTATTTGCATTTATTAAAATAAAAAGAAGTGTTATTTAGCATTTTAAAAATGATTAAATCATTTTATCTGATTTTATTTTTTATTTAATTTTATACTTCAGAAAAAATAATAATGATTAAAAAAAATTTCCTGTGTACAGAATAAGTAATAAAAATTTTTCTTACACATATCATTAGATCCATTTAAAAATAATGAGTGCTATTATAAACTGTAAGTATATGTATACCCGTAATTTAAAAAGTAATGTAGCTGATTTTTTAAATATTTTATATATTTTTCTATTTGAAGAATTTAAACATTTTATTTTTTTCTTTATGTATATATCTTTTAAATTTTTTTTTAAATAATGCATTATTAAAAACCATAATTTAACCTTCAGTTCTATCTAAGTTCAATCATGTATCATTAGATAGGGAGGAGAGACGGAATAATCTGTGGTTATTTTAATAGGTCTGAAAAGAATATAATAGAAAATTGCCAAGTATTGTGCTCAAAAAAAGAAAGGAGTCATTATTATCCTCTTTTATTCATTCTGCAACCAAAATACAGTTGTAAATTTATCTTCTTTCTAATCATTGGGTCAGCTTATATTCAGACCAGCTTGATATGAAAAAGGGTAATACAGCTCAAATTTCTGCCCAGGGCTTTATATTCTATTCTACGATGTATAAAGCTCCATGGAGTATTAAAAATTGTGCATTTTCTTTTTCTTTTTTTTTCTGTCCAATTTTTGATTCGGGAATCAATTTGTTCTGTTTTCAGTACACATATTCTAAGATTTTTATTTCCTAATATGCTGCTCTCTTTGAAAAAGTATTTATACTAATGATTGCTTAAAATGTTTCCTGATAATACATATTATGCAGACTCATATAATATTATCCAAACACATACAGATATGTATAAATTATGTTAGGTTACAAATAGGCTCAGAATTTTTTTTTCAAAGCTTATAGCTAAGCTATTAGTCTTTTTTTTAATTATTAGTTAGCAAATTCATATCTCACACTATTTTTAATTAGAGTTTAAAACAAGAAAAAAAAAATCTCAAACCATCACTATCTAGTTGACTATTCTGATGAGCAATGCCAACAACTCTGTGCTAAAGAGACTTTTGTCCTGCAGTGGAATATTTTAAAGTTCATTGACCTTTTACCTGCGTATATATAGATTCATATAACACTACAATACTAGCCCAAACAACACTAAAATTCTTACAGGACCATGATTTCATCTATTAACATATACCTTTTTAGCAACATATATATACAAAAGAAAATATTCTTCCCATCATTCACTTCAACAATCAACTCCCTTTCACATCATGAGATTGATGGCCTCAGATTAAAAAAAAATTATCATCAGTTTCATTTACTCTTCTTTTCAATTCACTTTTTTCATAAAAGATAATCTCTGCATTGTCAAATAATATTTTATGACTTGTATTCAGTTCATGAATATATAAAGCTAAGTTTTATATATCTATTTTTAACCATACTCTTATGAACTTTAACTCTTTCATTAAGACTTAATTTACTCTGACCTACACAAATTTTATGACAACTACAATTGTGGTATCTTATAAACTACCCCATGATTAGATTTGCAATAAATTGACTATTTTGAACTATTTAGTAATGAATTTAAATTCAGCCTTATCTTCCAGCCCAACATCATATTTACATTAACAATTAAATCTTTATTATTAACTGATTTATAGATATTTTTAATAAATATAATATTCCTAATAAATTCATGATTATATAACTCAATGTAGTCAGAAGCAAATTGACTCCTCTGAATACAACTATTATTTTCAAAATTATCCTATAATAAAAATTCAATAAAGAAAGTTTCTTATGAGTAAAAGGTTGATAACATCATGTTTCATTTTGTAGTCATTTTATTAAAGCAAAAAATTTAAGAAATATGACAAGCCTTTTACTTGTAAGAAACTTTCTTTATTGAATTTTTGTTGTAGGAACAGAAGAGTAATTTTGAAAATAACAGTTATATTCAGAGAGTCAATTTTCTTCTGACTATATTGAGTTAGGATATAATATGAATTTATTAAGAATATTATATTTACTAAAAATATCTATAAAATGCTTAATAATAAAGATTTAATTGATAGTGTGAATAAACAGTTTATTTCTTGGCCCTATAACTATATTAGGGACTTTGGCACCATATTGAAATTTAAAAAAAACTGACTTGAGACACGATTTTCTCAATAACTTTAGTTTCAATTAAGGTTAGAGAAAAATGCTATATATTGACAGAAAATAGAAAAACTAAGGAAAACAATAAGGCTAAGATACATAGTGAATATCATTAAAAAAGCAGGAAAAAAAATGTTCAACATCCAAAATAATTATTACTTTATTGTTTGTTCATAATTTCTAATTTATTATTAATTAAATTTAAATTACATCTTCATTGATAATTTTTTTGTATTCCTCACAAAACATTCATTCAAACCATATATAATACTTCTTACCTGAGATAATCCATAGGTTCAGAATCTCCAAAAATAGTCACATAAGTATTCTTCATTTTTATCTAGTACCCCAAAAGTCAAAAAATCTCAAGGCATCTATAAGAAAAGGATTCATCCTAATAAAAGATACAAAATAAATCATTTCCAGAAGGTGGATATGCATTTGTCATCATAGCAATTGCTTCTTGTCTATTCAAAACTAAAAATTGAAGGCTACTATCTGTATGAATGATAAAATGAGTTTCCTCTCTTCATTTTATATTTTTTGTGTACACCAGTGATGTTTGTAATTTTTATACACACCAGTGATGCTATCTTGTTATATTTTCCCACAGAGATATATTTATTTGCATATAGCTTAATTGCTAGCTATAGACTTGAAAATAATGTGATGCAAGATGTGTCAAAATTACTGACTCTACAACATGCATACCAAGGCATAGGCAAGCACGAGGGTTTGATTCTTTGCCTACATACAATTCCATGTGGTATACATAACTATTGTGGCTATCACCACACACACCACTTGAAACCTCTCTTTATTGGTTTTAAGAGTTTATATTTTCACATGATACTATGCCCAGTAAATTTTGTGATTGCTTTATCAACTGCAATCTTTCTGTACATCTGGTAATCAGTCTTAAAGTTTACATTAAACTGCTCTCTAATACCTTAAATTTTATATATAAAAATCATTACTTGTTATACAAATACAGATATGCAAGTGCAAACACAAACACACTACTAAATTATTAAACCTTCTGAGAATCATTATGTCTATAAAATAAGGTTGCCTCAAACTTAGATCAGAACCTCACAATTACATTGTACATAAACCACTACATTATATTTGAATAGAAGTATAATTTATATACTACACAGACACACTAATACAAGCACAAACACATTAATAAATTATACATTTATCAAATATAAAAAAAATTTAAATACTATAGTAAAAAAAAAAAAAATTGAATACTTTCGACTGGTATTCTGATATGTTTTTATCAGGATGAAGACCTTGAATCATCGAGACATCTTTAATCCATTTTGTTACAGAGTCTTGTCAATATGAAAATTATGCCTTTGTCTTTGTCATGAAATCTAGTAAACTGAGCAGAAAATAAAAAAAAATAAATGAACCTATTAATAAAAATATTAAAAAATAATACAAATTTTGTCCGATTTTAACAAGCCATATGCCATTTTAAAAAGAAAGTAAAGCTGCAGAGAATTATGGGTTTTTCATATACATCATTTTATTTTAAAAAGAAAGCAAAAAAAATTAATTTTAACAAATCTGCTGCCACAAGTGGCAATCTGACTACCACCACTGAAGCCGATAAGGTATCAATTAGTACATTGATTTATAAGAATATTTTTTTAAAGGGTAGTATAAAAATGGTCTGGAAAAAAGACCTGAATTTAAATTTATTATTAAATAGTTCAAAACAGTCAATTTATTGCAAATTTATCCTATTTGAAATTTATAAGATTCTTAGCAATTATTATTAAATTTATATAGCTTAAAATAAATTAAGTCTTAATGAAAGAGTTAAAGTTCATAAGAGTAGAGTTAAAAATAAACATCATAAATCAGCTTTGTATATTCATAAACTGAATATAGATCAGAAAATATTATTTGACAATGCAGAGGTTATCTTTTATAAAAAAAGTGAATTGAAAAGAAGAGTAAAATGAACTTTAAAAATAAAATTTTTTGAATCTAAAGCCATCAATCTCATGAAGACATCATTTGATATTAAGGAGAATTTGTTGTTGAAGTGAATGATGGGAAGACTATTTTGTTTTATATAATTGAATTTCACTTGAGAAGGTCTATTTGTTAATAGATGAAATCATGATTGTGTAAAAATTTTAGTAAAATTTTGTTGTTTAGTATGAATTTCTATTTTATTTTTAATTACGAGTATAGCGTTAGGCAGTATTTAAGTTTTAATATATATATGCATAAAGTATATAATTAAAAGATGCAATTATATATAGCAGAATTCTATTTAAAATTAAGAATATACAAAAAATATAGTGCAATTTACTATATAAAAATTATTATTGTATTCAAAAGGTGCATTGTTAGAATTATAAAAATGTAATCAATACAAATAAAAATGGCAGCTGCAATAGATGAACAAACAATAACTTGAGAAGATAAAAGATATGTAAGAAAGTTCACATTGTAAACAGCTATTTTAATTCTACAACATATATATACACACATATATATTATATAACATAGTTGGATATTGGGGGATTCTCATTCTATCAGTGCTATTTGCTCTTGATGCCTTTGCAATCAAAAATTTTGTCTTAAGCATTCAAAAAATCATCTGCAGTTGCTATGACATCATGACACAAATTAATAGAGAGATTTGAACTTAGGATTTTTAATCTATTCATTATCTACTCCATCTCAGACAAATGATACACATGCCCACACACATGTGAAAAAATAAATGACTCCCAATGTACATATTTCATGCTGAACCAGCACTCATCAATTGGGCCAAATCATAATAACTCACACCTACATACAATCAGTGCTTGGCTTATATTAAGATAGCAATTCCTTAAACTTTAATGGTCAGGCTTCAATCTTTTCATCCTCTATTTACTATAGTAAACATTCAGTATACGCAATGAATAAGTTAATTATATATTACCTTGGAAATAAGTTACATCATAGTATAAATCCATCTCATCCCTCTTCTATTAATATAAATAGGTACATAATGGGCTAATGGTATGAGGGGTTAGATGGTGTAATGTTTACATGAGTGTTACTACAATATCAAATCCACCAAGAACTTTGAGCATTCCATTATTGATTAATAGACAGTTAAATTGTTGGAAGGGTGAGAATATTAAAGCCTGTCCATTGAAGTTCAAGGAATTGCTATCTTAATATAAGCCAGCATTGATTGTATGTGTGTGGGGAAGATTATGACCTGGCCAACTGATGAGTGCTGATTCAGCATGAAATATATATATTGGGGATAATTTATTTTTTGACATGTGTCTGATCATGTGTATCAGTTGATTGGGATGGAGTGGAGGATGAACATAGACTGAAAATTCTAAGTTCAAACTCCCTTATTTACTAAACATTCAGTATACTGAATGAATTGGTTAATAACACAAGCTAATAAATTGTATCAAAATAAAAGTTGCAAGAAAGTTAACAACTTCATACCTAATTTTTTGAAAAGTACATACATTAGCTTTGACTTGAAGCTTTTATTATTGATATGAAATGGAAAACAAAATCTTTATAATTTTTAAATTGGAGAACTCTGGTAGTTTCATTACTTGTACTGTAATTTAATTGGAAGTGGTATTTAATCTTATTTGCAATAAAAAAATCTGGTTAAAATATTCTCTTCTTTAAAAGCATCATTATTTGAACCTAACCATAACTCATTAATTTTATTATATATTATCATTTTATGCAATAACTTTAAATCATACATTCATGGTAAATATCTAGAATGTTTAGCAACATGTTTGCACTCACATTTCAGAACCTTTCCTATTATACTAGCTGTGAAAGATCTTTCTGATCTTAACTACTTTCCAATAGGCATCTGTTAATTGAATGTAAGTGCCTATAAGCAGAAAGGTAATAAAGTTGTGGGAGAATAAATATAAATTAAGTAATTATACAGAAAATAAGTCCTTAGTCTTTATTCTCGGCTTGAAAAAAGATAAGATGAATTTAGATATAAAGGCCATAGAATGAATAAAAATGATATTGTGGAAATGGAATCGAGCAGAATAGAGAAGAATATAGAAAAACTTAGGGTGGGAATGGAAAGGAGAAGTAAGGTGGCTAACAGTTTTTTCTGAGCATATTGGCTAAGAGATTCTTGACTTCAATAAAGGAGTAGCCATATCGCATCACATTACAAGTAAATGATACAAACAATTTTAGATATTTTATTGAAAACACATATAAAAGTGTTGTGGATATTTTGTTTACTTTATTTATAAATATTAACATATAATATTCAAATTTGGAGGAAAGGTATATTACTAAAATATATATTTTAGCAAAAACGTAACAGTAAACAGTAAGATTGGGATGGGGATATATTACTAAAATAATACGTATATTTTTAACAAAAAAAAAAAAGAACAGTAAATTTTGAGATTGGAGGAGGAATATATTTCTAAAATAAATTTTTAGCAAAACAAGTTTTATTTACAATCACAAGATAAAATATAAAATTTGTTTTAATATTTGTTATTTGTACTGTTATAAAAATTAATATCACCCCCCCCCCTTTCTAATGGTTAGACATAACTCTTAAAACTTTTTTTTCCTTCCTGATATTTATTATTAATATTTTGAGCAAAAATACTAACAGCTGATTTTTTTAAACAATTTTTTTTTCAATATTTATAAAAATTGTAGTGTAATTAAAAAAAGATGTATTTATCTTAGTATTATTTTAATTTTTCTCAGTATTTGTAAATTTGTAGCAAAATAAAGATAAAAGATTAATTTAGTCAAGCGTTGGTGGCCGAGTGGTCAGCACAGCTGTCTTACAAGTAGTTATCCTGGGTTCATTTCCCGGCCAATGCTTTGACACATGAAAAAAAAAAGATTAATTTATTTATTTTAATATTATTTAAATTTTGTTTTAGTATTTGTAAATTTTAGTATAATAAAGATAAAATATTGATATATTCATTGTTCATACTGATTGGGTCACTATTATTTCCATGGCTCTTCCTTATGTCAAAAAGTATTCCTGAGCACATATTAAATTGATATCATACTTTATATTCCCAGAGACACTCATAATAACAGCTAATGATGTCTTTAAAATGTTTTATTTTAGTCCTTAATTTAATATAGAATACTCAAACTACATCATTTTTTATATCTTTATTTATTCATCTTATATTTATAAGTATTATTTTATCCATTTTATTTTATCTTAATAGATATTCTTTCAACTAAATTATTTTAAATTTATATTTTCATCTATAAATATAACATATTCTGAATCATTTATAAAACAGCATAATTTATTCTCCATTAACTTTCACAATAATATTCTTCTTAATTAACAATGAACAGAAGGATTTTAAAATAAATAAATTGTAGTCTATCTTAGCTAGTATAAAATAATTTATAATTCTTTTATCAAAATTAAACACACTCACACACAATATTATATTGTAAAAAAGATTAATAAATATAACAAACAAACATATTTTTTTTTAAATACAACAACATATTACTATAAAGATTTTGAACTTTTTAAAATTCTTTACTTGACATTTGACAAACTCAAAATCCAATTTGCCTTTTATATTTTAAAAAAATTTTAATTGTATTTTTTAACACACAAAAGAACTTATTTTAATTCTATTTTGTTATTTTTAATACAAATTTTATTAAAAATATAAATTTAATAAATGAAATTAGTCTAAAAGATAAAATATCAACTTCACAATTAAAAAAGCCTAATAAACAGAAGCAATCAATAAAAATAAAAGGCATTGCTTCAGTCTTCAAATTAACAATTGTACTCGGGGGGGGGGCAGAGGTTATCTGAAAAATCTATATATTTAATACACATTTTGCTAAAGTATAATTTTAAAAAAGGGAACATTTTATTAGAAATATTAAAAGTCATTCTATAATTATAAAAAGCAACAAAAAATTAAAAGGTATTGAGAGAAGGTGTTTTCAGTTCATTTCCTATTTGACATCAATAAATTTTTAGTTGACTAATTTTCTGCAAAAAGTTGCCATATTCAAACAAAATCTAAATATCTTATACTTACTTAAAAGCAAATATTTTAATTATTTTGCAAAAAATAATTTCTAAGATAATCAGATTTATATAAAATTATTATTTGTTATCTGATGTAAATAAATGTCAATCTACATAATTGGAGTAACATATTTTTGCCTCAACATAATATGAATAGACTCTCTCTTATTGTCTCTAAACTTGTTTTTTATTTTTTTATCTCCAGTAACCCCTAATATCTAGGTACTTTAGTTAATAAATCATGTAAAGCCTTTGTAGATTAAAAGTTTACCCCAAAATATCCAAAATGCATTCCTGATGTTAAAGGCATATCTTTTGACTGCAATTTAAAAACAAATTTGGCGATCAAATATTAATTGTTGTAGTTGAAATCTAAAAAGTATTATTAATTTTATATAAGTAAGTTTGAATAGGATTTGTAGTAAAATCAAATTATATTTTTGTATAATTATTGCTTAAAATATTTTCACAAGTAATAAACATAATAAAAGTATTTTAAAAATATTAAAAATATCTTGGAATAAATTTTTTTTTACTTAATTCTGTATCTTTACTAGCCCTGTAAAGTTTTAAAAAAGTTAATTTTATCATTATAAGTTTTCAATGCTATAGAAGCATTAGTAATTATATATATATATATATTAGTAAAAATATTCAAAAAATGAAAGTATATTTTACTAACAACAAAAAAAAAACTATTCAAAAATAAAAAAAAACTTGTTACTCATCTTCACTAATATAATACAAACAATTTTCATTAAAAGTGCACTTTAAAGTTGCTTTTATTTTATAATTATACCTGCCATCTAGAAGCAAAAATAAAAACTAGATTATAGATTTATTACTGTTAAACAATATAAGAGTTAAAGTGTCAAAAATCTATAAATAATAGACTTTTTCATCTGAAATTTTTTTGTGAAAATGGAATATAATAACAATAAAAAGACAAGAAAATAATTATTTCAAAGTAATCAGATTCATGGATTAATCAAATATACTTTTTCAGAACATAATATATGTAAATGAGATATTTATTTTATATAACACTTTTTTTTTTATAAACTGTAGTAGTAATAATCAGCCAATATAGTAAGTAGTCTTTAGTTTTACTAAAACATGATATATATATATGTTCTTTAATGAAGGACTTTATTGGTATGCATTTCTGTATGCATGAAAAAATTATGTAATTTATCCATTTTAGTATAGTTAATTAAATTATATTAAATTATTGAATTCCATTTATTTGAAAAGATAAATTATATTATGACTTTGAATTTTTCTCATAGGATTCCATTTATTTTTGTCAATTTCAAAAACATTTTTATGTAAGTAATGAAATTATATTTAATAGGGTTATTAAATTAAAAATATAATTGTGAATACCATATAATACTAAATCATCCATGCACACTTTACTACTGTTACACAATGCTTTATTTACCACCCTCTTTTACAGTTTACAGTTTTGATTGTCCCAGCAATATTCTTCAGAACTTTTATGTCTTCTAACTGAAGAAGATTGCTGGGGCAATAGAAATTGTAAACTTAAAAGAGGTGAATAAAGCACTGTGTAACAGTAGTAAAGTGCATGGATGAATTATTATTATTATATGGTATACATTTGGCAATGCAATAAGAAAGGGTAATTATTATAATTGTGAATACTAGAATTTTTCAGGTAAATTATAAATAAAATTACATATTTTATGGATATTCACTTGATATAAAGTAGCATTTTCAAGTTTACTTACTCTCAGTTTTAGAATATAAATAGATAACTCTTTTAAAATAGGCCCTTTAATATATTTTTAATTTTTAAAAAATATATTTAATGCTATTAAACTTTTAATATAAAAATAATAAGTAAATAGAAATCTACCAAATATCGGGATTACATTTGTAATAACTGTATGTAATTAGATGAAATTTATAAAAAAAAAATTCATTTTTACTCTACACTAATTGAATTATTACAATTTATTGTGAAGGTGCCAAATTTACTGACAAGACATCTTTTACACTATTCTCCCCAGACAAACATTTTAATGATTATTGGTAATCATTTTTTAACCAGAAATTATAATGATTTTTAAAACAGAGATATATATTTTAATGATAACTTCTAGTCTCAAATGTTTAGTAATAATCATTAAGAGGTTTGTCTGGGGAGGATGGTATCAATGGTTTGAATATTCTGTAAGTTTTGTGATATCATAATAAGTTGCAATAATTTGATATTGATAAATACTGAGCAAAGATAATAAAAACATATGAGAGATTGTGACTTAGACCAACTAATGATTCCTAATTCGTCATGAAATATATCGTGATGTCACTTGTCTTTTTCTGATGTTTTATTTTTGTAGTTTGAAAATATGTGATAAAATAAAAGTTATAAGTATAAAAAATTGAACAAACTAGAAGAAAATATTCTAGTTCATTGAACATTGAATGAAAATATTGTAATGTTTTATTAATATCTTTTATTATCATTAATAATTTTACTCATGAATAATAAAAATGAAATTCTCATATATGCACAGACACTGTTTCAATATGAGTACATGTACATAATGGTCATTTTAAAGTGAGTATTTGAACAAAGGTTCAAATCTGGCCATCATTTACTAAAAAATACTGAGTTATAAAGAAATTATAAGTAAATAATAATAGTTATGGAAATTAAAATTTTTAATGTGTTTATTTTAAATGTTAATCAAAATATTAAAAGAGATAGAAATGAAAGCAAAAGGATTAATTCAAACATCAAAATATTTTGAAAAAGATTATAAATATTTTAATACCTACATTAAATCATTTAAGGCATTACAAACTTTTATCAATTACGTACATGTTAAAAATTATATGTAACATATAAATATATGTATGTAAATAAAAAAAATGTTCATGCATATATTAATATAAATTTATTTAACATAGCTAAGACAATATTTAAAATAAGAAATTAAAACATTAATAAATTATTTTATTAATATATAAATCAGCATTTATTTTTTATAGCATCCGTATACAATTCCTTTTATTGCTGCATAAATTCTATATCTTGTATGGGTCAGAGGGTATTCATTTATTATTTAACACTCGCAAAAAGCGTTTGCACAATTTGGTTTGAAAAAGCCGATATGAATGTGATTTATTAATATATGTAAAATCAAATAATTTAAATTATTATATATAAGATATATGTCAGAAAATCGATTTTATTTCATTTATTTTATAAGTTCGACAATATGATTAAATTCAATGAAACTGATTGAACTTAATAGTTTTTTTAAAAAAAATTAAATTCAACTTTTGAGTTTAATTTGATAAAAACTCAATTTTATTTGCTGGTTTAAAAAAATAACTTTAAATAATACTTTAATAAATATGAGTTACTATTTATTTCTAGCAAAGAACATGATTTATTTCAAAAAGTCAAAATAATAAATTTCTAAAAAAATTTATTATTAGCTAATAAAAAGTTTTAAAATAATATAAAAGGTTGCTACTATAAAATTTAACCGTTATTATATTTAAATAACAATTTATTGTTAAATTATTTAAAGCATCAGGTGGCCATCTTTAATTTTTAGAAAAATTTACCCTAACTCTAATAACTTAGATATTTTGTGTTTGAATGTAATAAATATATAAAAATAATGTTGGAAAAGCAAGTACATATATGAAAGAATATAATGAAGCTGTTAAAATAATCATTTCATAAAGAAAAAGTTAAAAAAATAATATTTATAACAGATTTAAGAATGTTTGTTTTTACACTGATTCACAAATTCTAAATTTTGAAATTCAAATGATAAAATGACACTTTCATAAACAGCTTCATCACATTCCTCACAAATTTACAAAAAAAATGATGTATTGGAAGTCTTACCTGAGGTAATTTTTCCCTGAGAAAATTACTAAAACAGCCGACTTGCTGTGATCCATTTTCATTCCACAGCCAGATATGTTCAGTTTTGTAAATTATCTGTAAAAATATGAATGGTTTTTAGTGGAGAAAAAAGTAATAGAACAGTGTAATTCAAAAATAAATAAATAAACTCATAAAAAATAAAATGAATAAAAATAAATCAATAAAGATAATTTTTTATTATTATTAACAATGATTACATGTGTGGAAGAAAGGCTGAGTTCAAATACATGGCACTATAACACAGAGTGGATGGATTGATGAAGTCAGAAACTGTGTATAAAATATCCTATATTACATGAAATTCCAGTTGTGTAGCATGAACTTGTATATAAATATATTTATTATTTTGCATAAAAAATATGAAGAAGGGCTGAGTTCAAATACATGGCACTGTAACAATAACTGAATAGATTGAAGAAGCCAGAAAATTTATACAATATCCTATATTACTTGCCTAAAATTGACACAAATCAATTGAGGGTCATAACTTTAGCACTTATGCAATAATTCGTTCATAAATTCAAACTTGGTCACGCATGATACACTATTCATATTTATAATCATGCCAAAAAATGCATT